>PVKS010000346.1:0-208238 GCA_004027875.1 Aplodontia rufa | reverse complement strand
AGTGGATACAAAAGCTTTGGTACATATATACTATGGAATACTACTCGGCCATTAGAGAGGACGATATTATGTCTTTTGAAATCAAATGGATGGAGATGGATAGAATTATGCTTAGTGAAGTCTCCCAATCTCAGAGACTCAAGGGCCGAATGGTTTCTCTCATCTGTTGACACTAGCATATATAGGGAAGCAGTAGGGCTGATGGCTAACCTAACAAAACTTCAAATTGAATGACTTTCAGAGCATTAGGGGGATGGCTCTATAGGATACTTGGAGGTGTAGGGAGGAGGATGGGGAGGGGGCAGGGTATATGTAGAACTCATAGGAGTCTGGAGATTGGGAAGATGGGGGAACCATCCCAGAAGCCGATGTCATTCCTCCACGAGCTACCCATTTAATGCATGAGTTCTTCTGGGGGAAACTGAAATAGGTAAAATCCAAGGTGGTTATCCATGATCTGGCTTTTCCCCTTGATAACAAAGTTTATATCCATTGATTGCTAATGTTTTGATAATGTTTCCCCTCAACTGTATTTCTATAGTCTTCTAATAAAAAAAAAAGTCCAGCTTTTCTATTTTCATTGAACTGAAAGTACTGCTTTTCTTGTTTGAGGTCATGCTGATCCTGAGTCTTCTGTCGACTTCTAAATCCGGTACAATTTCACATAGATAGTTTCCCTTACATTGCAAGAACTTTTCCTTTATTATTCAAACTCCAAACTATGCTGCTGGGACAGACTCTACTGTCCTACCCACTTATTGCCAGGTTCCTTTATTCTGGTAATCCAAGAATCTTATATCATACATTCTCTAAGCACCAAGGGAGGGCATGAGTAGTAGATGTAGAACTTCAGACTTAACTGAAAATGGCCTTCCTACCTGTCACTTTGCAATGGAAGAATATTTGTTTCCTCAGTGTTGCCTGGCTTTAACTAAGGTTCCTAAACTTTTTCTGGGAACACTTGAATAAGAGGTAATAACCCTAGAGGTGACCCTTAAGTCTAAGGGTAGAGGCTATCCTGATGAATTATCTCTCAAGCAAGGTTGCTCACATCCTACAAGATGATGGAGGACCATAAAAATAGCTTGGAACTAGAGGTGGGTGCAGGGTAAAGCAATCCTTCCTTTCTGGGTATTGTATTTCCCTAATTAACATTAGACTGTCTGGATTCTAAAACTAAGGGTCAAAATAGATTCAAGAAATCCATCTCAAATGTATCTTCCCACATCCTTTGAACAGAGATTTAACTAGACTCTGAGTTACCATGACACTGAATTTAGTGCTAACTCATCATCAGTCAGAGGAAACCAAGATCACAAAATAATCCCCCACTTTGTTTAAAAAATGAAGACACAAGTTTTGTTTTAGTCTTTTGTGGAACAAGCAAACCCTGTAAAACTTTCCATTTGCAAAAAAAAAAAACAAAACCCAGGAAATATCAGAAACTTAAGACATAGTAAGATGTTACCTCATCAGTTTTGCAGGCTAAATTTAGTGATTAATTTACCTGAAAGTGGCTGGAGTCATGCATCTTCATATCTACTCAGTTCATTATACAAGCTGTTAGAGAACATGCCTTTATTAAATAACACATTGTTTTCATATACACTGAGAATTGTCTAAGTCTTTGACACTGGGATCTTTTGAAACTTTTGAAAGCTCTGTGACTTAGAAGTCCTTCTGCCTCCCTCTCTCCTCCTGATTATTCTCCTAAAGCAAAGAGAGGAAGAAGGAGGATAACTTTTCACTTGTGGTATGAGCCCTCAGGTCATTTCTGTATCACTACCTATATGGGAAAAATGAAGAAAGAGCAAGACATAATGATTTTTTTAGTGGATGAAGGAGCCCAGATATTGAGATGGTAGTAAGAAAAATGGGGTAGAGACATGTTCACACCTTTCTAAACACAAGCTCCTCTATTTATCAAATTAGAATATGCAATTTTTAGAACCCTTTCTTTTCTTTATTTTCCACCCATTGAAACGTTTCTTGTTCTAGGGGCAAGTTTAGGGAGAAGGGAAATTGTAGTGGTTCCCAGACATGTCTGTGGTTGGAATCACTCAGAGAACTTAAAAAAATTTTGATGACTATGTCTTCCCTGCTTACCCTCAGATATCATGATTTAGTTGGTCTGAGGTATATATTGGCTTTGGATCTTCTAATGCTCCAAGTAATTGTAATATGCAAACGACTTTGGTAATCACTGTTGTGGTGGTATCTAACTAGTGGCCAGAACACATCAAAATCACCCAGGAGGGTTAAAAGAATCCATTTGCCTGAATATGTCTTAGACCTCCTGAGTTAGAACCTCCTTGTGAAGGGTTTGAGCTCCTCCAGTGATTTCTGTGCACCCCTGTTCAAGAACTGCTGGCAGACAGCAATGATTATTGGGTAACAGCATCTTCATTAGCATGGCTATTACCTGAATAAATAGACTGTAACAAATGCCTGAAGCACCTTTCTTTCTCTCTAGGATTCCAGGCCTCACAACCTCTTTTAAAATTTGAACTGAACATAATTCATTGACTAAATGCTTTCATTTAAAACTCACAGCCATCTGAGTATTTTCTACTCTGCATTCCCTTAGGACACATGTCCTCTCCTGCTAGATGTGTGCTGCCTCCACCTTTGCATGCATCCAGTTTGTGTGCTCATATTTCAGCCTAATTGGAAGCTTCCTAAGGGTGAACTGTTCATGATGTCTTTAGTTTTAGAATACATGTTACCCCGCTGTTATCCAATATAACGTCCTGGACTCTCCATGGCACAATATAGACATACATGAAGAGAAAGATAAGTGAGTTCAGACAATATGAATGTAACTCAAGAGTGAACAGAAAAACATGTTCAATTGTACATAATTCTGATTAAAACTGTGAAATTGATAAGTCATCTTGTGGTTGTCTGGCATCTGTATTGTGCTTTGTATTTTGTAAAAAAAAAAAAAAACTTTCAAATTCCCCAACTTATGCTGCTGTGATCCAATAAGTAGACAGTGCCATTTCTTAGAAGGGTATAGGGATGATGGTGACTGTCCTCACTCATTACCTCTCCTATCTTCATCTCTCATTGACTCTTTTTTTTTTTTTTTCAGGGCTGAAGACCCAACTCGGGGCCATGCATGTGCTAGGCAAGAGCTCTGCCACTGAGCTGAATCTCCAACCCTCACTGACTCTTAAATCTCATTCTTTAAACTGAAAATTTGGATACCACATTCCCTTCTCAATAACCTTCTATATCATAAAGAGAAAAACAAAACTCTTGGGATCTCTGAAAGTCCTTCGATGTGCTATCTTTCTTTTACTGTTTTCTTTAGAGAGAGAGAGAGAAAATCAACGTTTTCTCAAATTTTTGCATGGCCTTCATTGCCCCGACACTTTGTTGTGTACATGGTGCAGGGGTTTGAACCCATGTCCTTATGCATGCCTGTCAAGCACCGTAACCACTAAGCCACCACTCCAGCCCCGATGAACTATCTTTCTAACATCAGCTCTTCATTAATTTTATATTCCAGACAGCCAGAACTGTCCACTCTTCCCTAAACAGGTCAGGAACATTTACCTCTCTGCCTCTGATTTTACTTCATGGATTTGTACTCCTGTGCTCTCAGTCCAAATGACCTCCAGATCTTGCATCCTCGCCCTCTTTATTGTCAAAAACTTTTCCAAGAAAGACCAGGTGGAAATATATTTCTCTTTGGTCAATCTTCTTCTAATCTTCAGCTTCAGTTCTGTCTGAAGAGTTCTGCTCTTCTCTACTTTAACCAGCTTTTATATTGTGGTAAAATGCATATAACACTTATCATTCCAATCATTTTTAAGCATGCTGTTAAGTGTGTTTATGTGATATTACACACATTCTCCACATTGCGCAACTATCACAACTATCTCCATATTATTTTCATCTTGAAAAGCCAAAACTCTATAAGCATTAAACAGTATCACCCATTCCTCTCTCTACTCAGCTACTGGCTACTATCATTCCACTTTTTAATCTACGGGATCATAACTACTTTACATACTTCACATGAGAGGAATCATAGAGTATTTATCTTTTTGAAATTAGCTTATGTAAGTTAGCATAATGGTTCCAAGGTTCACCCATGCTGTCTTGCATTGCAGAAATTCCTCCTTCTTGGGGTGGAATAACATGCCATTATAGTATATCTACATACATTTTGCTTATCCTTTCAACCATCAAAGAACACTAGGATTGCTTCCATATTAGGTGATGTGAATAACATTGTTATGAACATGGGTATACAAATATTTCTTCAGACCCTTTGTCCAATTCTTTTGTGTATATACCCATAAGTGGAATTGTTGGCTCATATGGCAATTCTATTTTTAATTCTTTGAGGAACCACCATACTGTTTTCCATGGCAACTGTACTATTTTTACTTATTTACCAACACCACAACACATAACACTATAAGAATTTCAATTTCTCCATAGTCTTCCCAGTGTATTGTTTCCTGTTTTATTTAAACAATAGCCATCCTAGCAGGTGTAAGGTAGTATTTCTTTGTATTTTTGATTTGCATTTCCCTAATGATTAGTAATGCTTAACATTTATCTATTCAGGCGTCTATTAACCATATCTACCTCTTATTTGGAAAAATATCTATGCAAGTTCTTTGCCTGTTTTTGAGTTGAACTTGCTCTTCTTATTGTTCAGTTTTATGAGTTATTTTATGTTCTAGAGGTCAAACACCTGAGTGTTAGAACTAAAACTATGAAAGCCTTAGAAGAAAACACAAGAAAAGCTTTATGAAATTGAATTTGCCAGTGATTTCTTGGTTATGACACTAAAGGCTCCTGCAGCAGAAGCAAAATAGACAAACTCATGCATCAAAAATCACTATCAACAGAGTAAACAGGAAACCCACAGAATGTGAGAAAATATTTACATATCATATACCTTATAAATGATTAATATGTGTTCTTTTTGGGTCAAATTCTTGAGACAGGATAGGTATTAAATATTTATACAAATTCATTTTTTATTTGCCATCCACCACCACATTCTTGAACATATATGAGTCTATATAATTCCTGTATTGAATTATAAGAAGTCATGTGTCCCATAGTGAGTTAGAGTTGACAACTTCTAAAGTTTTAACTTCAATATTGAATAATTGTTTCTAAACTTATAAAGGAATCACATAAAAATTCATTAATTGACAATATTTCTGAGACCTATATATTTTAATTATGAAAGAAATCTGCATATCACACATGCAAGACATGTTCTAACTCCCTCTTCATGCTCACTTGTCCTGAAGATGCATTGACCCATCAAGATAACACCTGAGTCAAATTAGAATCAGTGGAAGGTGCTGAATACAGTTAAAGTATGTAGAATTCTTTGTCCACAGTTTCAATTCTACTTTTCTAATAAAACATCTATTTTTTCCTATTAGTTACAAATCAACTTCACAATTTAGGAAAAACTTGTTGCTTAGCTGAAAAATTACATTGTTAAGAGTGAATCAGGATTAAGTATTTTGATAATTTTTTATTAAAATCTCTAAACAAATCACTCTAAATAGAAATTCTTAAAAGAACATTATGTGATTTGCAATGTGATTTTGCTTGGAGAAAAGAATTTCATCTTCCTGGGTAGTCTATTTTTGACAAAACTTAGCTATTACAATAAAGGGAAATAATAGAAATGATAATATTTTACAAATTAATACGAAGTAATTTTAATAAAAGCTCTTGTAATAAGTATTCACAACTATGTTCTTACAATATAGAATTTAAATGAATAGCAAATGTGAAAAAAAACCCATAAAACAAAAATGGAACTTAACAGAATTTAACATTGATTTTTTTTTCTATTTGTTAAGTTTCTATAAGTGATATGCAGGTTCAGAAATTAATTTGGGTTTAGTACTAGATCTTGCAATACATCTGTTATAAATGAAATCAAACGCGGTCGGGTGTCGGTGAGCAGGGCAGGAAATTTACTTTGGCTGAAGGGTGAAAGAAAATACACCCCTAGCAAGGAAATGAGGGGTTTTTAATTCCAACATGACCTGATACTTCCCTATGCTCTAATTGGAGGAGCTCAGGTGCACAGTATGTGAGGTTGGCTGAGATAAGGTGGAGGCAGATGCAAAGAGGACATAGGTGGCCACTGGGAGAGAGTGGGTGTGGGGGTTACCTTACAACCTGAGGGTCAGCAAAGTTCATCAGAAGAGAATGGGTGGGTACTGGAAGGGGTCCTTGGAAAGAGGTGGGCATACACAGGTGAGAGAGTTACTATCTTCAAGGGGGAGGGGATCTAAAATGGAGGTAGGGGGTCATCACCATCTTTAAAGTTTGGTAGAAAAGACATACATCTTACATATCAAACCACCTCTCTACTTCAGTTTCAGCTTGAAAATTGAGTAATTAATATTTTTTCTAATTTTACTGGGAAATATTTGAGAGGCAGCTGTGGAGATTTCTGTAAAATTACAACACTACTACCTATAATAATAAATACCTAATGGGGGTCATTCCTTTTAATGACATTTCTTAATCAAAAAGAATAAAAATGGCAAAAACTAAATGTCACTGAATGTAAAAGAAAAACAAAATAAATAACATTCTTGTTTTGACTTTGGAAAAGGGACTAAATATTTAACCATACTCACTAATGCCAAATATTAATTTTATTGAGAAATTGCAGTGTGCCAAACATCATTTTGCCTGAGAATTTTTATTGAACCCACAGTTTAGGATTACATCACATATTAGCAACACCATTACTTAATTCTATCATATGAATACTCCAACAAATTTGCTTTGACATCCAATATATAAGCCAATATGCTTGAAATGGGTGGAATGTTTTTACCACCAACCAGTTTAAAAAGAGAGAAGTTGGAAAAGGAGGTCATTTGGAAAATTATTCTGACCTGAGACCATAGCATTTCTTAGCCAATATACCACAATTTCCAGTTTTGCAGTTTGGTTATCTTTCCCACTGAAAACACATTTAAAAAATGAGAGAGAGAGAGAATATTGTGAATGAGGAAAATGACTAAAGAATCCTTTAAAAAAAAAAAAAGAGGGACAGTGAGAGAGAGAGAGAAAGAGAGAAATAACTGTTTTTTTTTTTTTTTTTTTTTTTAGTTTTTCATGTGGCCTTCGTTGCTCCGAGACTTTGTTGTGTACATGGGTGCTGGGGTTTGAACCTGTGTACTCGGGCATGCCGGGGAAGCGCTGTAACCGCAGAGCCACTGCTCTAGCCCTACAGAGTCCATTTTTAATGGATCCCTATTTCAGATTCCAAAAATGGTCAATCTGGGGTTTGTCCATATGAACGAGAATGAAAACAAATGTATTTTTTGGTCCATGAAATTTTATCAATATCAGTCAGTACCATGAATATAGTTGCAAAGAGAAGTGACTTTTTATATTTTATTTTTCCACCACATGGAGATTTTTTTCTTTTAAAGCAGGTTACTGCAGGCTTGCCAAATTTTTCATACTGATGGAATTCCCTTACAGCTTCAATAAATCACTGTTATGGGATTATATACCAAAGTATGAGATGACAATTATTACATACTTCACAACATTTTATTATGGAAATTTTCACTCATAAACAAAAGAATAGAAAATTTTAGTGAATCCTCATTTATTCATCACTCAGTTTCACAGGATTATCCATGTTTTTCCAATTTTATTTCATCTGCATCCCTCTTCCTTCTTTTTCTAGATTTTTTCAAGCAAATTCCAGATATCATGCCATTTTACCCATAAAAAAGCTCCAGTATTCATCTCTATTTATAAGGGCATTTCCTTCTATTCCATCATGGCATTATCACATCTTATAGAAAAGGCAATAATTTCTTAATATCGTCTAATACTCAGTCCAAATTCAAATGTACCTAATTGTCACAGAGATGTCTGCTCATAGTTCATTTGCTTGAATTATGAATCCATAAAAGTTCCATGTGACCATGCATTGCTTTTAGATGTTAACTCATGCATTTTCGGCGGAGGTGTAATCTGCCCACAAAGTTGGAAAGCCAAAGGACACTGTGCAAAGGAAATATATAGTGTGTATAGAGTATTAAAATTTTTTGAGTGGGACATCTAAGAGAAAATGCCCAAAATGCTTCTTTAGTGGGGGAACAATGAAATAAAGGTTGCAAAACTCTCCAAAGTCTTCTCAAGTAGTTGTGGTACAGGTTCAGAGGTTTTTAACTATTACAAGTTCCTTATTAAGTTTTTACCTGATGGATTTATCATTCACTGATGACAACAGCCTGCCACCATTATTTCATTTCAGATCAAAAAAATAACTTTTCATCTTATTTTTCCTTCTGCTTAAATTAGCTGAATTCTTTCCATTAAGAAGAAAGGAGGTCAATTCTCATGTTTTACCTCTGGAAAAGGTGTAAGGACATACAATCTAAGGCATTTGTAGAGATGCATTGGGAAAGAGAAAGGGGAAGGGATAAGGGTGAATAATTAGGGGGAGCTTTTGGGAGGTAATTCCAATATTCAGATTTTATATATATTATATTTTTTCATTAGAAGCATGTTCGATTGTTCAACAAATAAATCTCTTAATAAAAAAAAGAATGAGATTGGTTAATACTAAGTGCAAATAGTATGTGTTACATAATATAATACCAGGTTTCAGCACTGTGGTCATAAGATCATTTGATCCTTTGCTCAAGGTAAAGAAAGGAGTTATGCAACTTCCATTTCTGCTTGTTTGCTTTCTGGATCTCTTTTCATTTTTTTTCTAAATTAAAAAATACTTACTGAAAACAGAAAAAAAAAAGAAGAAGAACGTTTCAACACTGACCATTTGGCACCCTGCAATACAGTGAATAGAGGAAATGTTGGCCAAATGCTTGACCCTCTTTAGTTATGAAAATTAACAGAATGCATACATGTCACCAACTTCTAAAAGGTACCAAAGAGATTGTTTTAAATAGTATTAGGAAGTTATGAATTCATGCAATTGTATGTATTTGATGTGTTTCAGTTGTAGTTTTTTTTTCTTCTTCTTCTTCTGCTCAATATTTGCTTCATGTAATCTTAGGCCAGAAGAGACTTTTCCAATCAATGAGAAACTTTTTGCCATTTTGAATAAGTTATGCCAAGCCATGTTTGTAGATTTTCTAAATAAGGTCTGGAACTATTATTTTCTAAGGAGCCCTCGTTCCTTGTTTGTGACAAGTATTCTTTGAAAACCTTAACTTGGTCACTGTGGGTGCTTCATACAGATTTTTTGCTGCTTGCATACCTTTTTCTTTGGCAGAGCTACAAAGTACAACATTTTTCAAAACATGGAAACAAATCAGAAGTTCATGCTGATATATTTGGATCCATATTAAGGATTACAGTTTATTGGTTACCTTCTTTGATTTTGTAACTACATCTTTTTATTATTCAAAAATCTTGATCCCTAATTATGTCAGCATAATTGTTCATTCTCCCCCTCCCATCTATTGATCTATTTTCTAGTAATTTCAAAATAACAAGGTCATTACCATAACTAACAATAAGTTGAACAAATGTACCTTAACCTGTCTTTGTTGCTCATCTCTTATATTTCCAATAAATTAGAATTTATAAGGGATGTACAAACAAAATACTATGTTAATGTCAGTCACACTAATTCTCTTTTTTGCATAGTTAGGATAGTAACATGATACATATATTGATTTATTTGTTTTAATTTATTTTCAATATTTAGGAATACCTTTTTACTTTGTTTAAATGCATACTAAAAATTTACATGTTTTCAGACTCGAAATTATCTAATAATGAGACATAGTCATAGTTTACTTCTATCTCGATCCCTTTCTTTCTCTTTCTTACCTTACTCTTTAGGTAGTTATTTTTACTAGTTTTAGTTAATTCAACTCTTGCTTCTGTTTGAAGATAATAAGCAAATAAGTGTATGTATATATTCGTATATCTTCTATTTTCTTACGCAAAATTAACGTATTATAAACTATTCTGTATTTTGCATTTTCCTTAACAATTTATCCTTAGCAATCACTCCACATCATTACATAGATGCATATATATATGTATATTATATATATAGTATATGCTTATGTATATACATATTCAATTGCCATATTCCCCATAGATCTTACATAATTTCATTTTTTCCAAAAACAAAGAAAAGAATGTCTACTTCTCGATGATCCCATTGACAGAATAAAATTTTTGTTATTTTGTCAATCTGATAAGTGAGATGTGGTGGTTTAGTGTAGTTTAAATTGTATTTCTCTTATTATGGTGAGGATTATTATTTTTCATATGTTAAAGGTTTATTTGCATTTATTTTTCTGTAAATTATATAGTCATACCTTTTGCCATTTTTATTACCTTCTGGAATTTTTCCTTTTTTCTTTCTTTTCTATATTTTGTTTCATTGAAGAGGAAGTGCTAGTATTTTTAACCCCAGCTTGAACCCAAAGTGGCTCTGGGAAAGTAACCCCAGTGGTGGTGGTCGCTGGGAATATGCAAACTATTTACCAAGTTGAGAGACTGATTCATAATAAAATTAGTGATTTCATTTTTGTAATTACTATTTTGTAGTTTCGGTGGTGGTACATAATCCTCAAATCATTTTATCTACTTTAACAGTGAATGAAATTGTGCAAATGGAAATCTAGGTGAAGAATCAATCAGGGGAAAGCTGATAATATAACAGCATATTATTTTTAACCTTTGGAATAGCTTCCTCATGGAAGTGAGGGAAGCCCATCACTACCCTCATTTCACATCAAACTCTCACATACAGAAGCTAATTTGTGAATGTAAATCACTTGGGAAATATAGTGCAATAGTAATGTAAAATAAAAATGCATATTTTGATTATTTGATACAGGAACATAGATGTAGGGACCTAAATTGAATAATTCCATAACCATAATTACAGCTTCTCAAGCACAATGCTGTTTATTAGAGAACTCCACTTTTTTGTTACAATAATGCCAGACTTTCTCCTTTGCCTTAAGGAGGACACAAATTACAAGACTCCTGACCTCCAACCAGTTGAATCCATTAACATAGCTGTGCTCAAAGAGCACACCAAAGAGATAGGAAGTAAAACAAAAAATGACAGAAACAGAGAGAAAAGCTCCATTTTGTCTGCTGGGGGGCACAGATCAGTGGGGAGTTATAAAACAGAGTTCTAGGATTGCTCCATTTAACCCAAAGCATAATGAAAGGATGAAAATTAATATTTTGTATATCCTAGATACAAAAATTCCAGATTATTTTTGTTTTATTTTCCTGTTTCGACTTCTGGTGTAAGCTGATCTAGGCTAATTCGGTTATACAAAATTATTAAGTTCTTTTTAGCATATTCAAAGTAGTTAAAATGTAACATTTCCCTACAACTTGCTACTAAGTTTATATGGATAGCAGCATGCATAGATACATATGAATATGAAATCATAAAACAGACATACAGTCTGTCCTACAAATTTAATACCCTTGTCTTCTCTGAAACTCTGAAAAATCTTGCATAAACAATTTTAAGGCAAATACAAAATTTTCTAGCAACAGACTTTAGATAATCTTCTATCAAGTTGGATAATCAAGAGTCCTCTGATCCAAAAGCACACAAGAAAACTTCAGAAGCTGACATAGCTACCTCTATGGGAATAGTCTAGGATCCATGGGCTTTTATGTCTTGCCTGTGCAAGGGTGGAGAAGTGTCTACAATAGTCCTGTGAATGCATTTAAACAGAATACACAAATTATAACAATGCCATTTACAATATCCTTTATTCTAATAACAAGCCGCAGATATTACCAGTGAAAGTTTATTTCTCCTTTATGTTCCAGAAAAATTAGCTAAGACCCTGGTCTTGACAAAAGATAAAAATAACTGAAGTCCTCTTAATAGCTACTTCTGAAGGTGGTTTTCTTTTGGATTAAATTCTACATAACCAACAATGGCTTAAGATTTATAGATTATACAACTTCTTGCCCCTCGAGTATGGTTTAGATGTTATTTTAGACTGTTTATGGTGGACTATTTTAAAGTATATTGCAGATATCATAATTATTTTATAAGAGCTAAAAGGTCATGATTTTCCCCCCATTGGTCTCTCACCCTAGTTTTCAATTAAAAAAAAACATCAAATTCCATTGTAATAGTTTATCTTGAGAATAAATCATAAAAATTGTAGTACTATTTTTATCTTAAAAATATAAGTGTGCAAATAATTCCTAAGTTTATTTACATAGGCCTGTACTATGATTGATTGCCCATTATAATTTCCTATCACAATTAATTTCTAATTACTAACTGGAAAAAAACCCAACACATTTTCAAACACTACTTACAAGAAGTATTTTTCAAGTAATTCCACCTGCCTTGTCTCAGAATCAGACTAGCTCCTGATTCCTTTAATCCCCAGCATATAAGAAATGTAGGTGCCACAGCTCCAAATGTGTATGTTTACGTGTGCTAAGGTCAAAAAGGGATGGAGGCAAGAAAAGGGCAAGAAAGGCCTTATAAAAGTCTGCTCTAGGCTTTGCCTGTGACTATTTCACTATATCTATTAGTTTTTCTGCTCAACCGCCCTTCAAGATGTGCCTGAGGATTTTTAAAGTGCAGGATGGTTGTTAAAGGACAAAGACCAAAGTGTTCTGTGGGAATAACCAGTTGAAGTTGACCAAGATTATAAAGTAATTTGCAGAGCTATTTGCTTCTACACAGAGCTTTTAAGTGTTAGAATATCATGCTACTACAAAAGAATTAGCCAAAATGAGGTAATATGCTGTACTGCATTGTATAGGCCATAAGCAATTATGGAGGGATATACGTTCCTCACTTGTATTAATAAGGCTGAGCAGAATATAAAGAAATAAAATCCTGGAGTATATAACAACTCCTGAGGCAAATTGAAAGAAATTATGAAGGAATTCATTGTATTATTGAAACAAAGCAAAATGAAATGCATCGTGACAACATGATATAAATCATAGGATAATATCACATCTTAATAACCAATGCAGGGCAGAAGAGAGACTTCTGTGTTGATTTACTGTGTAGAAAATGTGACATGACAGAAGACCCTTCACCAGCTAAAGCTTTATATACCAGTACAGTTAGTTATGCTTTCCTTTCAAGTATATGACTGAGAAGTCAGCCTGAACAGGACAGCCATGGGTTGAAAGAAGTTTGGTCAATGATTCTTCTTTCTCACCTGGCCCTGTTCCACTGAGTTAATGCTCTGATTCTCTGCTACCTGAAATAAAACCCTAGATCCATTTTTTTTATTCAGCTACATAAACCTACAGCTAATTACCATGTGCCAAAATAAGGCTGCAGAAAGTATAATCCACTAGCAATAACTTGTGTCTAATAATATAATTGCATCTGGAATAATGAAATGTTCATTTTAGTATCAAAATTAATAATGTTATATCAATGCTATTAATAATTAAGGATTCTTTTTATAACATCACATCATTAATAACAACTGCATTATGAACAATTCTATTAATACCAACAATAATAAAAATAATGTCACATTGCCTTTCTATAGTTACAATTTTGCAAGTATAATGCAATACTCTACACATAATGGACTAGACCCTGCTGTGTCCGAGGTAAACAGTTCTGGAAATATATTACTATTTTAGATAAAAAGTATCTTTTTGTTTTCCTAGATAGTGATGTATGGATAGAAAAATCATCATTAAATACTCAGCACATGAAAATTTTGGTTAAAATTGTCTAATTGTTATGTATTGGTAAATGCTGGGATTGGGGAGTGCCCAATAGCTAGTTCTTAGTTTACTGTAAATCTACTTTTTCATTTGAGAATAGGATCATGGATTTTTTTTCTTTTGCTTCATAACTTAAGCTACATATATCCTTTTTATATGTATCCAAGTTACATACATCCTTTTTATTGGATCTAATATTACATATTATTTTTATAGTCAATCTCAATATTTTCCTGGGGAACCAAATCTCAGCTATTCATTCCAAGTAATTTTCTATTTATCCAAGTATTTTTATATTTCAGAAAAGTGTTCTAACATACAAAGACACTTATAGATAATGTACACTATCTCAGCAAAACATTTTAACATATGAAGGTAATGTGTAAACAAATTTCAGCCTGCAGGCCAAGTCTGGCCCACAGTCTTTTTTTCAAAATAAGGTTTTATTGGAACATAGCCACACCCATTTGTTTACATGTAATTTATGGCTCCTGTCACCATACAACAACAGAGCTGATAAAGCAACAAACATATTGTCTACAAAATTCACATATTTGTTCTCTGTCCCTTCATGGAAAAAGGCATAATGACTTCTTTAGATAATAGACAGAAACATTTTTAACATTTAAAAAGCCTAAATAAGGAAAATAAAAGGAAAGAAAAGAAATAAATATCTCCCTAAGAACACTTATGTTTGAAGTTTATTTTTCACTATGCCATTACAATAGTAAACTGTTTGCTATTATTTGAGTATAATCTTCAGGTCAATGCTGGAAATAGTGGAACTCAGTAACTCCTTATTGGAACAGTCAAAAATACAAGTCGTATCTTATAAAGATAATAACAATGATTCATTCTTGTCAATATTTACTGATCGATATTTTCCATTGTTGCTTACTAAACCATGCAGATGAAAAAAAAACACAAAGATATTTTTAACCTGGAATTTTTTCAATTATTTATGAAAAATTTCAGCAGTAAATAAAATTAGACTGAATTAAGGACTCCTGTACCCTTTACTAGTCTTCAGTAATATCCAACTCATGGCCAATTTTGTTTCATCTATACTGTTTTATAACCTCTGTTTCCTCTATATTATTTTGAAACAAATCATACCATTTATGTTTTAAATATTTCCATAGGAATTCCTAAAAATTAAGAAAATTTTTATTTAGCATAACTCTGATACCATTATCATTTCTAAAATTATAATAATTCCATAATATTTTAATGTAGCTTATGTTCAAATTTCAAGTTGCCTCATAAATTACATAATTTTTCCTACAGTTAATTATTTAAATCAGGATCCATATAAGGTTTATAATTTATTTATCCAATTTCTGACACAAGACATGTATTTATTTTGTTTTTATTTAGATTTTTTAGCATTTATTAATGACATGATAAACAGGAGTACCATTAGATAACACAAAAGCCATCCAGGAGTGAAGAGTAGAAAAAAAATCAGGTGCAGGGTGACCCAGTGTGCATAAGCATCCATTCCTCTGCCTCAGACCCATTACACATGTTCATACCTGCAAAATGACAGTGTAGACACTATAGTATTTCTGATGCCCATTCTTCAATTCTTGTTAAGAGTTTGCAGTCATTCCAGATCAGTAGCATTAACTGGTGTCCAATCAAGAAAGGGGATTTATCAGCAAGGATTCCGTCATAACTGAGTGCTCCCTTTCCTAGACTCATGTCCTCCCCTCAAACTTATGTAGGCCCCTTCTCAAGGCACTGTCAGGAGAAGGAATCCCCCCCCCCACACACACCAGAACAAAGTGACTACATTACAAAGGAGTCCAAATAACTCAAAAATAAAATAGGACATCAAGGGGGAAAATATCTGGCATCTGGAACAGACCTATGAAAATAGATCAAGAATTTGAACGAAACATCTTTAGTTTTCTGAGAAACCTCCATGCTGCTTTCCATAGCAGCTGGACCATTTTGCATTTCCACTAACAGAATACTAGGGTTCCAATTTCTTCACATCCTTGCCAATCATCATTGTCTTTCCTAAATTAAATAACAGACATCCTAACAGGTGTGAAGTGACATCTCATAGTGGTCTTTATTTGCATCTCCCCCAAGACAAAAATGACATGGGACAGCATTTCTTGTACCTGTTGATCATTTGCATATCTTCTTTGAGAAAATGCCTATTCGAGTCTTTAATCACTTTTTAATAGTTAGTATTTTAACTGTTGACTTGTAGTAATTCTTTATGTATTTTTTAAATAATTCACAATCTGATATATAGTTTGGAAATATATTCCCCTATTCTATGAGTTGTATTTTCATGTTGTTATTTAATTTGTGGAACAGAAAAATTTAAGTTTGTATAGTTCCTTGTTTATTTTTTGTTTTGATGCTAGTGCTTTTGGTGCTATATTCCTAAAATCAATACCAGATCAATTTCACAAAGCTGTTTCCCTATTTTTTCTTCCAGAAGTTTAATGATTTTGTGTTGAAGTCTATAATCCATTTTAGGTTAGGTTTTGTGCATGACAAGATAAGAACACAATCTTATTCCTTTGCATGTGGATATCCAGTTTTTTCAGCCCTATTCATTGAAGAGTCTGTTCTTTCCTCATTGTGCATTCTTGACACCCTGTTGAAGATCAGTTGACTATATTTTTGTGCATTTATTTTTGGTCTCCATACAACATTGGTCAATATATCCCTATGGCACTACAATACTATTTTACTCATTAAAGATTTGTAATATATTTTAAAAGCAATAAGGGTGATGATGTCAAATTTGCTTTTCTTTTCTCTGGATTGTTTTGGATATTTAGGACCCTCAGTGGTTCCACATAAATATTAGAAATATTTTTTTCTGTTTCTATAAAAACTATCATATTTTATAAGGACTGCATTGAATCTATAGATTATTTTGTTTTGTATGGATATTTAATAATATTAAGACTTCCAATCTATGAAATTGGGTTGTCTAATTTTTTGTGTTGCTTAATTTCTTTAATCCATGTTTTTGTAGTTTTCAGGGAAGAAGTCTTTCAACTTTATTAGTTACGTTTATTTCTAAGTATTTTATTATTTTGCTGATACTGCACATGAGGTGGTTTTACTAATTTCCTTTTCAGAGAGTTTGCTACTAATAGCAATTCCTCTTCTGGATATTATCAAAAACAGCTGAAAGCAATATTTTAAAGAGATATTTGAACATCTCACACAACATTATTTGCAATGGCCAAAAGGTATAAACAATTCAAATGTCCATTAGTAGATCAGGAAATAAACAAAATGTGGCATATACATATGATGGAATATTATTAAGCTTTTATGAAGAAGGAAATCTCATAGAACATGAAAACCTTGGGGGGCATTAGGCTAAGTGAAAATAAATCAGTTACAGAAGAATGAATACTGTATGATCCTACCTATATTAAATATGTAAAAATCACCAAACTCATAAAATGATTTTTGCCAAGCTCTAGTAGTAGAGGGGAATGCAGAGTTGCTAAACAAAGGGTATAATATTTCAGTCATACAAGATGAGTAAACTCTAGAGATCTGTTGTACAATATTGCACCTACAGATATAATACTGTAGTCTGTATTATATTCTTTTAAAGTATTAAAAGGATAAGCATTGTATTAAGTTTTCTTACCACAAAATTTTTTGAAAAAGATATAGCAATGCAAGAATCCATGTATAAAAGATGCATCAAATATATCTAAATAGATTAGGGAGAATATGAGTAATAGTAAGCAAAACTAAGACATTATAAAAACAAAATGTGAGCAAATTAATATGTATGAAAATCATAGGGAAGATATATCTGATGTAGAACAAAATTATGAAGTATAAGACCACATTAAGAACTCTCTCATAGGACATAAGAAGTGATAAAGACATAGACATTCTATGTTAAAAAGAAAAGAAAAGAACAGTGGAATTATCACATATCCGATAAATTAATGAAAATAATTTTCCACAATAACATTGGATGAAAAACCTCAAATATAACATGTTCAGATATTGTTAAATAGGAAAGGCTAGAGAAAAAAATTCAAACACAGACAGACATATTACAATAATATGAAGAACAAAAAAACAATCATGAAGTTTCAAAATGGTTTCAGAAATAAGGACTAGATAGATTACCTACACAGGAATAGGAATCAAAATGTCATCAAATTTATGCAGACAATACTGGGTACAAAAAAGAACAGACAACATATTTTAAACTAGCAACAGAAAAGAAACTGAGTTGGGAATTTTATAATAGTCAAAGGTTTACTAAAGATTTTCTTTGATTGAAATGAAATAAATTTTTGAATGTGAGTCTGTACCTGTTGTTGTAGTTTTACTATATCACATTCTAATGGAAATTTTAAAAACAGAATCTTCCCAGGTCTAGCATTAACTTCAAGGACTATCACAAAAATTTTAGAGTGGTAGTAAGAGTCAAAAGATGAAGGGGGAAAAAAGCCAAAAGGGTACTTCCAGAGATATAAAAACCTTGTAACAAAGTATTAATGTATTTTTAAAAAATCTTCAACTGAAAAAAGTAAAAAAAAAAATTTAATTTTTTAAAAAGACTCCATGGCAACCAAACTCCCGAAATTGAAAAATTATTCACATCTTTATGTAGTGGTAAAGGGAGATTAGAGGGACAGGAAATCATTTCTAAACAAATTTGGGAAGGACAAGAAGATAATAGTATGTTTAAGAAATTAAGAGGATCAAGTAAGTATGTATTTAAGTCCAATGTTAAAAGAAATCATCATGTTATGGACAGAATGTTTGTGTTCTCCCAAATTCATATGCTGAAACCCTAATAACTAATATGTTGTTACTTGGATGTGGAGAGTTTGGGAGATAATTAGGATAACATGGGATCAGTGCCCTTAAAGAAGAGACACCAGAGAATTTGCTTTCTGTCTTTACTCTCTGTCATGTGAAAATACAATGAAAAGATAACCATCTGCAAACTGGGAAGTGAGGCCTCCACAAACCCTGGCTATCCTGACCCTTCATTTCCAACTTCTCAGCCTCCAAAACTGAGAAATATGTGTTTGGAGTTTAAGCCGCCCAATCTCCCAGCCTATGGTATTCTGTTATGTGATTAAGGCATATTATGGGAACAAAAATTTTATATGTAACTTTAAAAATGAGCTGAATGAAACTAACACATGGAACATACATGGAAATGCACAAATGAAAATACATTTGAATGTTTTCCCATAGAAGGGAAGAGCAGTAGGAAATGAGAATAAAAGGATTGAGTTAATGAATGAATGAACAGGAGAGACTTCAATGAATAAATATCAATAGGGATCATATGAAATTGTAACCAATTCCTTCTGCACCTGGCATCCAAATACAATATATACATGAATGAAATGAAAGAAATAGAATTTTCACATTTTTCTTTTCTCTAAATATTAAAGTAGTTGCCCTTTGAAATGCAGCTTTTCAAATGTAGTTGTGTTGGAATTTATGTGTAGTATAAAAACATCTCAAACAGTAAGTCCTTTAATATGAAGTAAGCAGTATGTTATCCTATGAATGTTTGATGACAGAATGCTAGGAACAACAACAACAACAACAAAACTAACTAAACTAACCTGTTTTCTGCCTCAAGAAAATGAACTGAGTGACTCTCAATGCTTTATGATAATGAATAATGCTTAAAAACAGCCAGTTTCTATAAGAGAGTAAGCTTTATTGCTTGAGCTAAAGGGCACTGACATTTTGCTTCCATAAAACACATAATATAGGGTTTTTCAAGAAATGGAGAGATTTTGCTTTACTATTAACAAATCCATGAAAAGCAAACCACTGTAAGTATCGTAGTGCTTCTGCAGGTAAATGTTTTCAGGATATTATATTTTACTTGGAGGTGAAGGATTGTGAATTCTAATCTCAGCGGTGCTGGGAAAGTCATTTTAATTTTGCCCTACTTTTCCCATTTGCTAAGTAGTTGACACTGGCATTTGAGATGAAATAAACTCATCTTCCTAGGATGAGTTTTTTTGTTGTTGTTGTTGTTAAGGAAGGCTGCTGCAGTAGAGTTTTGGTGTGTGAATCAGACCAGAACAATGCAAAATATGAGCTGAGGGGTACAAACATTTCTCCTTTACTGAGCAATGTCCTTTTGAAAGGGCTGTGTGTGAAATCAGCAAAATGCATCATTTAGATTACTGTTATATGGGCAAGGGCAGCTAGAGGACGATCACAGTAGAACTCTTGGAGAATGGAAGTAGCCCCGAATCTATTTTCCCTTCACAGCTGGGTGGGAAGTAAATAGAAATCATGTAAACTATATAGTTAGAAATATACCTAAGCTAGAATCCTCTCACTCTGTGGCAAATCTGAACCTATTTTCTCATCTCTAAAATGAGGTTAATGGTACCTATCTGAAAAAGTTATTGTCAAAATTTTTAAAAGACAAAACATGTTAAGCATCAGCACATAACTACCTTTTCTATCCCCTGATTACGCATTTTGCTTCCCAAGACAAAAAGTTATAATTGCCTCCAGTCTTTTCCATCTTCTTACAGAAATCATAAGGGTCTAGAAATAACTCCTTGAATTCATGTGAAAAAATAATATTTCTGTTTCACCATTACCCAGAAAATTTGTACATCCAAATAAGTTGTGGTCAAGTGTAGCACCTAAAGAATAAATGCAAGTAAAGGACTGCGATGAAATTCTTATATGAGCATTCTATATGTGTGTGTGGGTTCAAGCATATCCCCATTCCACTCAGTTCTTGGACCTTTCTCACACCTTTTAGCAGGCTCTCCTTATTCCAGGTATAGAAGCTCATCTGTGCTGCTCTTGCCCCTGCCAGTACCTGCCATTATTTTTTCAACCTTAAAATTTCTTGTCTTTCTGGCCAGAAGGTGATATTCCTAGAACTAGATATTGTTTCTGCACATATCTGGTGTTGAAGCATGACAGTGACCTAGTTTACTTCAGAACTTGATATTTACTCCAGATTTGTATAAATGAACTACCAGAAGAGTCGTTTAAGGGAAGAAGATCTCTGGAAAAACAAGATTTGAGGTTCAGGCTATTTTAGTATGGTTATAAAAACAGCATGCAATGAACAGGGGATATTGATATCTCATTGGCTCATGAATTCTGGTTTGCTTATGAAAGCATGTTGTGATTGTCTTTAATGACTTTGTTTTATAGGACTAACAGATGTAATTTACCTGCTTGGATTAATTTTTTTAAAAGATAAGAAGACAATTGGTAAAATAACATCATATACTTAATCCATACTCAAAAAGTATTTGATATAGATTAAAGAACTACAAATAAGGTAATAAAAATATACTACTTTTAGAACAAAATATATTAGCATTTGCTTTCATTCTTAGGGAAGGGGAGGCCTTCAGAAGTAAAACACAGAACGAAGATGCCATGAACACATCAATAAGCCTAACTACTTGAGAGCCATAAGAATAAACAGAAATACATAAAAACGCCTTTTACAATTAAATCGTAAGAGAAATATGGGAAAGTTAAGCAATAAATTCACAGAAAATTAATACAAATGTTGACAAATATATACATATAGGCATTGTATCATCTCTCACCATTTTCATCCGATGAAGGAGAATATTACAATAAAATATTTAAGTTTTAGTACAATATTTTTGTAATAATTTTGTAAATATTTTTGTAATTATTAGTTATGGTTAATCTTTTACTCTGCTTTACTTCCAAATTAAGTTTTATCATAGGTATGTATATACATTAAAACTATAGTGTATGTAGGGTTTGGTAAAATTAATGGTGTCAGGCAACTTCGGTGGGTCTTGGGACCATAGCTACGTGATCTTCACTCTTATTAGTACTCAAGAAAATATAAATTAAAAGAGTGAAATTTCATGGTTGACAATTTTAATAGTAAAAAACATTTAAAATATTGGTAATATCCAGTGCTGGAAAAGGTTTTCAGAGAATGTATCTTACACACCATTGATGGGAATGAAAAATATATGGGGAGTTAATGTAGTAATAATTATTAAAATTTAAAATATACCTTTTAACCCCCCAATTCCACTTTTAAGTACTTATTCTAGAGAAATACTTTCATATGTGCACAAAAAGTCATATACAAAAATGTTGAGCTTTTTTTGAATTATAAATGTATATAAGTCAGGCATGATGGCACATGTCCATAGTCCCAGCTATTAGGGAGGTTGAGGCAGGAAGATCACTTGAGCCCATGAGTTCAAGACCAGCATGGGCAACATAAAAAGACCCCTAACTCCAACTCAAAACAAAACAAATGTACATAGTGTGTTTGTGTATGTGTGTGTGTGCACGTAAATTTTTGTCTATAGGCAATAAATAGTTAAATAACATATGAGACAGCAAACTATGCAATAGGCAAAAGTGATAATAATACATGTTTATTCATGTGGAAAATTCTTCAAAATAGACTTTTATGTGGAAAAGAGAAATCAATTTGCAATAATGTAGTATGTTTTAATTTATGCAAAATTAAACATAGAAGTCAATATTTTATCTTTTTAAATACATAGAAATGTAGAGCAAAGATGTGTGAATGACATATATGAGGGTAAAAGCAGCAATGAAAGAATGCTTGGCAAAAATAAAGGAGGGTTTTATAATTCAAATGTTTTTATGGTTATTTTATAAATAAAAATAAGGAAATGTAAATAAAATAAGTGGATGGGAGGATAAACAAATCAAAATAAAAACATCAAACTTTCAACAAAGCCCAATTTTATTTATTATTTAAATTTATTTTTATTAGTGAATTATAGTTGTACCTAATGATAGGATTTGTTGCCACATATTCGTAAATTCACACAATACAGCAATACAATTTGGGCAACATTCCCCCTCCGCACGCACCCTTCTACCTCCCTCCTCCCATCCCCCAATCCATTGCCTCTCTTCTTGGTCCTATATTTTTCCTAAAATAGACAAGTACAGAGACATGATTCTTATACCTATGAAGAACACTTTCAAAGCCCAATTTTTAAAAGGTAAATATGTCTCACTTATGGTCTTATCTGATTGTAACTCGAACAGTCAGCTAGTCATGACCAACCAATTATATAAAGTGCTGCTAAGAGAATGTGTTGGCATATGGAAAATTTTAAAGTTACAAAAGCATTGTGCAGTGAGTATTATAAAATAAATAGAAAACAAATCCACGTAAGGGGCAAAAAGTTGGAATATGTGAGAGAAATAATTCATGTAATTTTTCTAACTCCTAACATATGATAACCTATAAATCTCTGACTTTAATGAGGGTTTAATTAAAACTCAAGAAATCTTCAAAATAAATTCTATTTTGGCTTTAAACATAATTTCCATTTAATTCTGTGTAAGGAAATATTGCCAGGTTTACTGAGGAAAAAAAGGGATGAATTAGATGAAGACCACATGAAGTTTATAAATTAGAAAATGTAGACATAAATAAGCAAGAACCAATGCATGATTTATAATTTAATTGATGCACAAGGACTAGGGGTATGGTTGTTCTGTATAAGGTCCTATGCATATTTTTAACAGGCATTTAAACAATAGGTCTAGGACATAGTTCTAGGTTTGGAAATAAAGATGTTCTCATTGTTGGAGCACAGAAGGAAAAAAGTTTTTGGAAGAAGGTGATGTTTCAGTTTTATGAAAATAATTTTCTAGAGTTAGAGAAGGCTTTCCTGAGACTCACTATAGAGTCTGGGAGACAAAGATATTTTAAGATACCATTATTGAAAGACAAAAACACTACTGTTAGAGTCATAGGTATGAAAGAAATATTTGGGAAATTGGACAGGGAAGTTGGGCCATATCCTGCCAAAGTTAGAATCTCATGTATATGTAATATGCATATATAATGGGGAGGAACTGAAGGTCTTTAAACAGGGAAAGGACTGTAAGGGAGCTCAACATTGTTAATTTTTAAGAATCACAGTCAAAGAGGAATTTTCATTATGACAATTTCACCAAAATATCCTAAATACAATAGATACTAGCTACACAAAGAGAAATGAAAATATTCTGTCCCAAGCATTAAGATGTAAATAGCTTATGAATGTAATTATTTGTGTTAACATAAGCTAAACATTATATATTAAAACATTTAGCATAAATATCATGTTATTTAGCAGAAGCAAAAATTAAAAATTTTGCAAAATATTTCTCAGGGATCAGTGGGCTTTAAATTAGAAACTATAAAATCAAACTCTGATAACCACACCGATCCCAAATATGTATCTACAAAAAACAATAGCAGCTATCTCACAATAACTTTATGAGGTGTAAGTAATGAGATAATTTCTTCAAAGCCTGTTGTATAGGGCCTGATACAATGGAAGGTCTAAATGACAATAATCACCACTATTAGTTCCAGGTCTAAAGAGAGCAAAATCTGGGAGCTGTTCTTGGTCCTGATTCCAGGAATTTCAGGAATTTCCAGCATAGTAAATTATGTGACTTAAGTGAAAAAAATATATTTTTTAAAGAAATAACTTTGAATTAACCCTTAGTGTATAGAATCTTTCCAATCTGAGAAGAAAGACTGGTAGTTCAGGACTATAGGAAAAGTAGGACCAGCCTTCAGTGACTCAGCAATATGGCTGATGGCTTTGCACTATTTTTGATTTCTATTCCTTGAATTCTACAATGGAGTTCTCAATCTTTCACACACGTATATAAGTTTCTGTATTTATTCAGAGAACACTTTTAAAACATTATATTGAGATACTTAACCATAAAAGCTGATAAATGAAGTTTGGTTATTTTCCGTATAATACTGACAAAAATTAAACCCATTATTTTGGCAGGAAACAAAAAGAGAAACATAATCATTTAAAAAAAAATAATACACACAAAAGAAAGGAGTTCTCACAAATAAAATGCTCACCAGGAAAGGGAAATACTTGTTTCTACTAGATATTCAACCTGTACTATATACATTTAAATAGCCACTTTCCTTGGTATCCAGTCCTTGAAATATCCATTTAAATAGCTTTTGGCTGAGACTATGTGGTTTTTAAAATAGTTCTGTTTTCAGTGTCAAATGTTTTTTGGTGTCCATTTGCTACACTTAAAAAAAAAGGTTGTATCTTTTGAGATACAGTAACATGACAGGAAGTGACAAATGGGAGAATGTGTCACAATGAAGCATGATATATTAGAGCAGAGTGATATGCTGATACTCAAAGAATCCATAATATGCATCTTTCTTTTTATTTGCTGCTACAGCAGAGGAGATTATTCTTATAGATTAAGGGACTACTGTCACATTTTAGGTAACAAAGTAAATATATTTCACTGCATTAATATTTCTGTATAAGACTGTCATGTGTTTTTTCTCTACTTCCTGTCTAATAATTCCAGATTAGCAATAGATGCATTTATAAATAAAATTCTGTCCCTATGCCTGACTTATCCAGTGCTAATATAATACTGTGAGTCAGAATTCTAAGTAATTAATTAAAAATGATATATTCCTATAGTATACACATGTAAGACTGAATAAGAAGTACAGACTTAAACAAAAAAGCATTTTAATGATTTTTCATAGAATCTTTCATGGAAAAATACAATACTGAGTAAAATAACTAATTTAAAACTGAAACTTATCCAGATTGTCAAAATACATTTGAAAATTGTACTGCGTTTTTACATAGTCATCATAGGTTTAGTGGATCTCATAATTATTATTTTTCTAAATATTAACAACTAGTAATACCTAATATATTCAATAAATATGGCTTACTCCAGGTTTTTAATCTATAAGTAAGATTTCCCTGAAAATTTTTTGTTTCTCAAAGAAGTGTGAATTTTTGCCCTATTTCACAGAAAATTGCTGAGGTGTTTTGAAGCAAGAGCAAACTACAGTATGTGTTATCAGGCATTAATGATCTTAATATATGCCGATGCCAAAATAATATGCATGGTGAATACAAATGAAGCACGATGTAAGTTGAAAAATGGAAGCAATTTTACACTAAAAATAAAATTCTGTTAAGATGCTTTTCTTTCATTTTATTATAATCTTGATTTCTCTATTTTCTCCATTCTTTCCTCTTATTTATCATCAGAAAGGGATACCTTTTGGCCAATTTACACAGTACTTACTATCTAATAACTACTATTGTAAGGCTTAAAGTTAAAAATCTGTTTTAAATATGAAAAGGTTTTATAAGTGAATTTATAAATCATCCTGAAGGAATTTACTACTGAACATCATTGCATACTACTTTCCTAAGACATGGTAACTTGTGTACTATAAAGCTGATTCTTTTGTCTTTATTGACTTATGTTCATCCCATATAAACAAAGATAGCTCAAAATAAAACAGCATATGACTTTTATATTCATATGCCCAAAATTATAAATAACCCATTCATGTAGCAATCGCGTGAGGTGTTCCATTTCTCCTCATGATTAAAAACAGTAGCAAAAGAAGAATTAACACTTTTTTGTGTGTACAAACATGCGTACATGCATTCATACTAACAATTCAAAATTTATAGTACTTTTCTGCTGCAGAGAAACAACATTTTAAAACAAAAGACTGGCATTGTGAGCATCACTTTTGTTTTACAATTCAACATTTTGAGTTTAATAAATTTAGTTTTGAAATGTTCAAATTAAAAGTTTATATTATATGAAGAGAATAGAAGTATTTTGAGGTAATAAATGACATTCTGCTCAAGCAGAAAAGTACAAAATCATTAAGTATACAAGATGTTACTTTTTGCAGGAAGAAAGGCACTTGATTTATGATCTGCTAAAGATGTTTTTGTTTTTCCTTTTTTTTTTTTAGCAGAGGCTTATTGACCAGGTTTTTCTTTCAATATAAAAAATACAAAAAATTAAAAAATAAAAATTAGAACTTGTTCAGAATTATTAAAAACTTGGAGATGGATATACTTACTAAGTAGACATTTATATGTCATATATCAAATTATGAACTCAAAAGACCAAAATATTCTTTTTCTTTTCTTAAAGAGAGTGAGGCCTTTGTTTCTTTGACAATTGTTTATGTGGTGCTGGGGTTCAAATCCCAGTCCTCATACAGGCCAGGCAAGCACTCCAACCTCTGTGCTGACACTACAGCCTGAGGATCAAAATATTCTTACATAATAATTACCTTTTGAGATACTATTAATTGCTCAGATTTTAATTGCATTATATGGTATCACTGATTACTTTAGGGGCACCATTCATCATGAACTGAAGAAATCTTTTTTTTAACATCATAAAGCTTTTCAAGTTTCACATCTCTGATCTGACTCTTATTTGAGATTGTTAAAAATTGAATATACTTTACAAAATACCATGTAAGATCAAATTCTGCTAGGAATTTTCCCTAGGAAAATAAAAACCACTATTACTATCAGCATAAATAATATTAGATAGGTATATACAACATCCAATATTCCCAAAGAATAAGATTTGATAAATTCAAATAAATCAAAATTATAGTAGTTCAATATTCATTAACTATTTTGAAACACACAAAGAAATCACATGGAATTTTGTTTCTCTTCCAGCCTTTACTTCAGTTCAACTGTAATAGTTAATAAAGAGTATTTAGCAGTTGGAATTTTTAAAAATTACACACACACACACGCAGTGCTATTAGGCTTCAGAGACTACCACAGCATCCCAAGTTTCGCTCTGTTATTGTCAACAATCCTGTGATATCCCATTCTTTTCCCACAACAGAACTCTGATCAGTTTGTTGCTTCACCGTAGGATTTATAGTCAGAGCTATGCTCTCCAGAAGAAACAAATACTAATCAAAGTGTTTGCTGATTTTTTTGATGTACATAAGTCCTACCATGACCAATATCAAGCTACCAATAAGGTGCTATTCTATGAAGAATTCAAATGAGACTCACAGTAGTACACTAAACTATTTTAACCACACCAATGCTATAGTTGTAAATAACCTCAAGAGCACAGTAAAATGTAGTAGAATAACATAGAATAAGTTGAATTTATTACATTTGATTTTAATACAGCTGTATAACTGTAAGTTTGATTTTAATTATGATTATTTTAAATAACAATATTTTGAAATTTAGGTGGACTTCATAAATTGGTAGGGACCAAACACACACGGTATTTACTTCATAAAATCTTTCATAAACAGATATTATAAAATTTTGTAGTATTTCAAATACCTTGTGTTAGATCTACCAATTTGAGAATGCATGAAACCGGCAGCCTTACAGTATAGTAGTCCTTTTAATTATGATTGTAAAATTTGAAACAGCATGTGTTTCTGTCTTTTATATCAAAAAAGAGAAATTAATCTTTGTTATTAGAGTTTTGAAGCTGATAAATTACATCTTTAAATTTGATTCTTTGGTCATGCCATTATCTTAGGCTGATACATAGCTTATTACTTTTGCTAAATGATTTGTAACCTTGAAGATTTCTGGGCAGTTTTGCACTTGCATTGATTCACTTTCTGAGAAAGGAGTGGAAGGATAGACAATGGATAGAGACCTTTGAGAGTCTCACACTGATACCCACAAAGGTTGCCCTGGAGGAAGCAGAAAGGCCCCAAATTGGACTGGGGTGAATGCTTCCAATGACCTATGAATGTATAAATTGGCCTTTATTTTTCTGAGTTACCTCCACAGTTCCTTCTACACGAAAAATAAGGCAATGGATTCCGAGCGAGCATGTTTCTTCACTTTTCTAATTTGAAAACTATCATAGTAGCATGTGACTATATTGCTCTCTTGTCTGTTTCCTAAAATGGCCCTGAAGCAGCAGGCAGGAAAAGTAGGTTTGGTCAATGAAACATGAGACAAATGTACCATTAAGCATTCCTGATGAATCAGTAACTCCCTAATAACAGGGCATTACAGTTTTACCAGCTACTACCTTTTATGACTCCATATAGAACAAAATTCTTTAAATCTCTGAGAGAAGGTGCTTTTCTGGCTGAATTCATTATCTCTTAATCTCCTACAGATCAAATATCAGAGTCAGAAAAAATATGAAAATATTTCCTTTTATGGTACATAGAGAATGAATTAAGATTTAAGGGACTCAGTTGCCATCATTACTAAGTCTTGCAACAATTCTGAAGTTATTGCTGGTATAGAAGTTTGAGAATTTTTAAAAATAATATTGCTTTACGTAGGAATTTGCAAATAGTAATTTTCTTATTTCAAATTTAATATGGTATGATATCATTAGCATTTTTAATATTGTATACATATGAAATAATCTGTTGTTATGCTAGGAATCATTGATAATTATAAATAGTTTTTTATTTTTAATGTTTTATCAGCATTTTTATTATGCCCACTTCTCTTCTTTTACTATTTCAGCTCAAATCCAAGATTCTGACTCTCATCTGTGTTTAGCATTGGTACAATTGGAATGAGTAATTTTTCTTCCACCCATCATCCCTTATAAGAATATGAAGCTTTCTCATATCATCTGGATCTAAGATGAAGGAAACTTGACATATTTATTTAAAAGAGCAGCTTAACTATATCATTACTGAATTAAACAATCTAGGGTTACTTCTGATATTTTTCAGTGTGAGAAATTCACTGTGAATTAAAGTAAAATTAGTAACTAATAAAAGAAAACACAGTTACTTGCCCTCTTTTTCCTCCTTATATTTGCAAGATAGTGGAGATTAGAATCATGAAGCCAGAATACGCCAATGTTTCTTTGCGAGCCCTTTATAGGAATTCCTGTCTTATTAAATGTTAATGTAATTCATTATTCATATTAAGTACAAGAGCTGTAGTGTATTTCTTAATTTGTACCCTTTGATTAAATAACATTAATAGAAGAGATCAACCCATGTATTTCAAGAATTGAATTTTCAGTGTCATAAAATTTTAACTTCAAACACAATTTCCATCCTACTAAATTGCTGCAGGAATCTGGGGTAAATAGTACGGCTTTCTTGTTGTTATCACATACGAAATGTTATTGACAATGTTACCTCAGAAACTCTGCAATTAAAGTTGATCTTCAAGAATCTGAGGGTAAGATAGAAGTTGCCATATACTGGGGAGGGTATGGGGTAGTAGGGGAGGACAAGAGAGGTCAATGGGAATCCTGTTACAATAATTTAGGAGAAATTGAATCTGATATGCTATTTTGTGGTAGGGAGATAATAATTACTAATAATGTTTGCAAGTTTCAAAATTGTCAGAAGAAAATATTTTGAATGTTCTCATCAAAAATACATGATAAATATTTAAAATGACAGATACACCAATTACCTTGATTTAACCATTATACACTGTCTATACGTATCAAAACATCACATTGTAGCACACAAATGTGTATAATTATAATGTGTGAAACAAAAATGATTTACATGCAGATTAAAATAACCTAAGAAAAGATAACTCTGTCACAGACAATTAATACAGAGTCTCGGTTTATGTACATTTTACTTAATCTCACATAGAATGACACATTCAATCTCTGACCAGTTTGGAAAGCCAAAGCTCAGTACATAAAATAATATGAGAATTTTGCTTGCTTTGCTGATTGCAAAGTAAATGGTAAAGTATTGTAGATTTATGGTACACTATATTGATGTAAAGCACATTATATCTACCATGCTCAATGAGTAACCTATTTAAGTTTTGAAAATTAATAACTTATCAGCCCATATATAAATCCCATTACATATTAAATAATCAAAAGCTTCTTAAAGATCAAATAAAGAACATCCATTTAACCATTTCATCAGTCTTTTGGTTCATGAATCTTCTGACCTTTCTATGGATCTATGGATTAATTCTTTTACTTTCAGTACAGTTCTGTCCCTTAATATATTAAGTTATCAAAGTTTAATGTTACTGAAAATTTTCCACCTGATTTTCATTTTAAGATTTTAAGTATATATTAATGTGTGTGCTCACAGACGAGTAACCAGAAAATACTCTTCCTGGGAAAATTAAGGAGTTCAAGTAATAAGCTTGAAACTACTACAAAGCTCCCTAGCCCATTTATTGATTAGATTATTTGTGGTTTTGGTGTTCAGTTTTTTGAGTTCTTTGTATATTCTGGATATTAGCCCTCTGTCAGAGGTGTAGCAGGCAGATTTTCTCCCATTCTGTAGGTTCTCTCTTGACACTCTTAACTAATTCTTTAGCTGTGTGGAAGCTTTTTAGTTTAATGGCATCTCATACATTTATTCTTGGCTTTAATGCTTGTGCTATGGGAGTGTTATTAAGGAAGGCGGTGCTGATCCCAATGTCCAAAAATCCCATAAATATATGAGAAAATGCTCTATATCACTAGCAATCAGAGAAATGCAAATCAAAACTTCACTGAAATTGTACCCCACTCCTGTCAGAGTGGCAAAAATGAAAGAATACGAATAATGACAGATGCAGGAGGGGCCGTGGGAAGAGAGGAACATTGTCACATTGTTGGTGGGACTGCAAACTGGTACAGCCACTCTGGAAAGCAGTATGGAGACTCCTTAAAAGACTAGGGCTGGAATCACCTTATGATCCAAGTATCCCACTCAGGGTATTTTCCCAAAAGAGCTAGAATTGGCAGCTTTGTCAATGTTTTTAGCATCTCAATTTACTATACCTAGACTATGGAACCAACCCAGATGCCCCTCACTGGACGAGTGGATTCAAAAAATGTGGTACATATATATGCAATGGAATTCTACTCCACTATTAAAGAGGATGATATCATGGCATTTGCAGCCAAATGGATGGAGATAGAAAAAAATTATGCTGAGTGAAATATCCCAAACTCAGAGACTCAAAGGCCAAATGTTTTCTCTCACATGTGGAAGCTAGAATACAATCGGAAACAGAATGATAGTTGGGTAAGCTAATAATAACCTCAACATTGATGAATGTTTACACGAGCTGGGGGAACTTTGCCTATGACACTGGGAGATGAAGGAAGGGGGTCAGGGAGAGGGTAGAATATGAGGGATATCAAGGCAGCTGGAGGGAAGGAGTATGGGAGTTATCAACCCAGTGGGGAATCTTTGACTTCCATGAGAAGCACAACTAACAGAGGGGTAAAGTAGAGTGAAACATGGGATGGGGGGAACCCAAAGTGGGGAGATCATGCAATGGCATCAGCCTCAGCTTGCTCTGTCATTATGCATGTGTTCATGATTATATGGCAATGATTCCCTCCTAAATGTAAGACTATCTTTAACAAATAAAAAAATTAATTATTAAATGCAAAAAAAGAAACTACCACAAAACATGTTCTTAAGTAAATTTAACACGTCGAAATATATAATGCAAAGAATAAAAATTTAAGATAGAAATACGCTAAAATCATAAACGCTTTAGTGTTTTAAAACCTCATTTTTAAGGCTTGGTGACCATGGTTTTATATGTTATAGAGGTCAGAGTAGGTACAACAAAGTGTTAGAATCTGATTCTAGACTTGGGATTACATTATTGTTTACATCAATTGTGCTGAAGTCAAAGAGATTACCTATAGTTATAAGATAGCTTTTTTTCTCCTGAAGTGTTCTTAGGAATTTAGAGACCTCATAGTGTAGTGAGGAAGTGGTTTCTTCATGGCTATCAACTGAGAAAACACATCAGAATCAATCTATTGGTTTTTCTAGAGTTCTGGAGAAGGGGATTCAAATGTGAGAAAGAGCAATCTTTGGAATCAGAAAGCAGTAAAGACTTTCCCATGAAAATGAAGATTAATTTTTCTCCAATGGAAAACTGATCATATTACTTTAAAATCTTCAAGTACCCATTTTTAATTTGGCATCTGTTATGTTTTTTGCTTTCGGTGAATCTTCATAACTTTTAGAATAAAATTATGCTACTTTTCTGGGAGTAACAGACTTCTGTGTCTGTGTCTTATTTCCTGTCCCTGATTTCCCATTCTTTGCATCTTAGTAGACTGAACATGTTTTTCTCTCTTACCTCTTGTGCCTAAATGAAAAGTCCACTTGTTTTAAACTTCCTTTCTAACTTCTCCATCTTATCTACTTTGGAAATTTCTTCCTAAGTCTTCTTTACTCCTGGGATTTATCTAAAAAAAAAAAAAAACTCTTGCCCAGTTGTCCTCTCCTTTATCCTCAGATTCTTCATTGCCCAGGTAAATGAGACATCCCTCCTTTGTGCTCTTGTAAGTTTCTTTTCATATTTCTATTTAAGAGTATAATGATGTCATTCTAGAGCAATTACTTTATATTTCACAAAAATATAATTCTCATGGTTATGTCTTTTAACACCAAATTCCTAATGCTTAGCCCTCAGCACAAAATATGACATAAATAAACATTTGGAATGATTTTTTGAATAAATGTTTACATTATTTTGAAAGTAAGAGTATAGAACTAAGAATAATTATCAAATCTTCCATTTTGGAAAGGAAGAATTAGGAGGGTAGCAAACGCAAAAGCAATCACAGATTAGAAAACCTAAGCTTGGTCAAATTTGTTGCCAGCATGCAATTTTTCCTTGTAAAAAAGTTTCAGAAGCAAATGCGTGTCAGTGGAAAAGCCACCTTCCCCATTGCTCAGTAATGCTGCTACATTTTGTTCTAAAAGGTTTATACTTGTTATGCAAATTGTATTTGCTCCCAAATCCAACCCACCTGAGTCGATGTATCTCACAGTTCTCCAATTGATTCCTCTCTGTGAGTTTTTGCAAAATTTACAATATCATGCCCTCCTTTTTTATAGACTAATGGCAGATATTTTTAAATATAGTTCTTAATTATAGTTGTAAAAAACATAAAATTCACCATTTTAACCATCTTTGGGTGCACGTCTCAGTGTTAAGTAGATTATTCACAAATCTCCACTGCTTTTTCTTCTTGAAAACTGAAACTCCATGTACTTTGAACAGCAACTCCCTTTTTCTCTTTTCACCTAGTCCCATTGGTAACCACCCCATAGTAACCACCAATCCACTTTTTTTTCTATGAATTTTACTACTTTAGATACCTCATGAGAGTGGAATCATGTGGTATTAGTTCCTTTGTGATTAGCATAATGTCTTCATAATTCATCCATCCCAGATCATCCTTCCTGTTACTGAATTCCCTTGCATATACCCTTGTATGTTTATATGTCACATTTTATTTATTCATATATCCACAAATAGACATTCAGGTTGTACCTGCTTCTCAGGTGTTATAAATAATGCTTCTATGAACATGTATCTCTTAAAGATCCTGTTTTCAAGTTTTTTGCTTGCTTTTTGGTACTGAGGATTAAACTCGGGGGTACTCTACCACTGAGATACATCCACAGTCCCTTTTATTTTATTTTATTTTATTTTTTATGTTGAGACAGGGTCTTGCTAAGTTGCTTAGGTCCTCATTAAGTTGCCGAGGCCATCCTGACACTTGCAATCCTCTTACTTCAGCCTCCCAGATTGCTAGAATTATAGGTATGCCTCAGGGTGCCCAGCTGTTTCTTTTGGATATGTATAGAAGTGGGATGTTTGATCATATAACAGCTCTAATTTTAATTTTTTGAGGAACTATCATGTTTTCAATAATTTTGAATCATTCTGCCACTCCATCAACAATAACACTTGCTGTTTTCTGATGTTTGGTTTTATATAAGCCATCTTAGTAGTTTTCAGGTGATATTTTGTTATTGATTTGTATTGGATGGATACACTCTCAATTACGTAGTTGAGCTACTACATGCAGCTAAGTTTGTTTGAGGCATTAAAAGTTTTACTTTTTCCTTAAACTACTTTTGAGTTTTACACTTGTAACCAAAAGAATATTATGTCACATATTCATCTGTCCTAATCTTTCTCTTCAAATTAAGATTTATTTGTACATGATACCACAAGTCCAAACGATGGAAGGTCTTTTAGAGTTAACAGGCAAGAATCCTTGCAAGGAAATGCAAATATAACTTCTATTATTGAGAAACTTTAAGTCAAACTTGGTAAGAACAAATCTTTATTACTTTGCTTCCTCCCAAATTAAACACAGGACCTTGCGCTGGGAAGGCAAGTGCTCTACCACTGGGTCACACCTCCGGCACCGAAGTCTTCACGGCTGTATTTTTATCAGAAGTAGGAGTTGGAGGACTAAAAAATGCACTTGAAAAAGAAGAGGTGGAAGAAGTGAAGAGAAAAAAGGAAAAAGAAAGGAAGAGGAGGAGGAGGAGTGAGAAAGAAGGTAAAAGAAGGAAGAAACAAAGCTGGTATTCTAGAGCACTTTGTGCAATAGGGCCTATTCTACCCTGCATTTCTCAAGTAAGAAAAACAAGTGCACTTACGCATCACCTGAGAATAGTGAGTATAAGCATTGGCACTCAAAAGTAAAAGGACGGTCTGGAAAGGAAGATAAGAGAACGCCAAATGTAAATGTGGCCATTTCTTGATTTTTTTTGCAAATTAGTATTTATTAACTTTCTACCATGGACTTTTCTGACTGTATTCCAACCCAACCATCTTCTTCTTATAATTATATCATAACTCTTTTTTACATCAACAATGGTTCTAGGGGCTGGAGAAGTGGCTCAGTGGTTGGAGCACTTACCTGGCATACCCAAGAAACCAAGTACAAAACCCAGATCCACAAACACAACTAAGTGTTAAAGAGATCAAGGCCAGATGGAAAAACAAATAAAATTGATTCATTCTCTCTTTAAAAAATTTTTCTATAGTGGCTGAACCGGTTTGCAGTCCCACCAGCAGTATAACAGTGTCCCTCTTTTCCCACAGCCCCTCCAGCATCTGTTATTGTTAGAATTTTTCATTTTTGCCACTATAACAGGAGTGAGGTGGTATCTCATTGAAGTTTTGATTTGCATTTCCCTTATAGTTAATGATGTAGAGCATTTTCTCATATCTATGGAAGCTAGAATACATGGGGAAGCAGTAGGTTAAACGGCTAACCTATCAATAACTTCAAATTGTATGATTCTCAGCGTAATAGGGAGATGGCTCCTTAGGATACTTGGTGGCATAGGGAGGGGGAGGAGGAGGGAGGAGGGTGTATGAAGAACTCATAGGTGACTGGAGAGTGGGAATATGGGGGAACCATCTCAGAAGCAGATGTCATTCCTCCATGAGATACCCATGTAATGCAAGAGTTCTTCTGGGGGAAACTACAACAGGTGAAACCCAAGGTGGTCATCCATGTTTTGGCATTCCCCCTGGATAATAAAGTATATTTACATTGGTTATTGATGGTTTGATAATGTTTCCCCCTCAATTGTATCTCTATATACTTCTAATAAAATTTTTTTAAATTTCTATTTATAAACTTAAGAACTGAGATTTAGGGCAAGAAACCATGTACTCTAAGTATATGTCAATAAAGAGAATCCTCTCATTTTCATATTTCAAGATTGGTTCTAATGAAATAAGCCTCCACGTATTATAAAGCATATAACCAGAGCCAGACAGGACAAATGTTAAATGATAACTATCATGAGGAAAAAATTATTCTGGCTCTTGTTACAACTGTACAACCATTTAGACTTGATTTGTGGCTAGTACAACACAGATATCCCAATAAGAGAGACAGATTATATTACTACTCTGTATACAACAAAGACATCAGGGTATGTACAGCCAGAGAACACAGTGAGGGGGGTCACTGGATGGAAACTTACTAAGAGAAGACGTCAAGGATAGAAAAAGTGTTGTTAAACTGGCCTTACAAAATTATTTCTAAAGACAGTTAAGGATTTAAATACCAAAAGTAGTAGGAAGAACTTGATCAGACATCATGAGTGGAGGATTCTCTGAAAAATGACTTAGGATTCTTGCTAAAACTGGGCTGAAGAAGCCCAAGGAGGAAGGGAGGGAGTAATGGACAAGGTCAAGGTCTGGGAAAGGAAGACTTACAGGAGCCGGTCAAGGAGAGAGTCCTTGATACTATAGGAGAAGGTCAAATACTCCCTCTGTCCTCTCAGCTATTTTCCTTCAGCATATTGTTTTTATTGTTTTTTACTGATTGGAGAATGTCCAAATACTTTCATGACTACTTTGCTTGTTATAAACAAGGTTTGGGAGTTTTATGTCTTTTAACTAGCTGTGTTCATCATTGACACTCTCTTGACATACCTGTCTTCATTCACTGTAAAAAAAAAAATCCCTAAAATTTAGATTGCCTGCATCTTTTGTTTTCTTGCCTTCAACAATAAGAACTGAGGTTATGGTGTTCTTTTGTGCCTGTGAAACACCTGAGTTATTTTACAGTGCCTAAAAATGGCCAGTATACACTCACACTAACAATAAAAACAGATTGAAGAAGTCAAGTGACATAAAGACATTATATATATATGTCTTAAATCAAGCATGATTTCCATCATGAAGAACCAACTCAAAGGCAGGATTTTTGTAATAAATTAGATACCAAATTTGCACATAAATTTTTTTATCTTCATAGAGAAGGGACCTGACTTTATTTTATATTTCATGATGTCAATAAACTCATTACAGTGAACAGGATGGTGTGCTGAATTGGTTATAACTTTTTCATGATATGAATTGGTTTTCATGGAAAATATATTTTTTAAAAGTATGACTATAGAATAGTAGTGCACTCTAAATAACAATTATTTTAAATTGCCCATTAAGACTTTTACTTATCATTGATCTGGCAATTTTTACAACTCCTTTCTAAAATTTCCTGCATACAATTGTGCTTCAGAAAGCAGCTACCAAAACCTCTCTGCTTTTCCTCTATTTCAGTGTTATGGTTTTACACATTGCTAAATCCCAGGCAGACAAACAGATTCAAATAAAATTTGGTGATAAAAGAAAACAGCACCTACTGTATGTTGAGAATTTCGATGGCAACTTTCAGCCGAATGTGAATTAAAATGGCTAGGTTATAAATCCCCTGAAAATAAGGTTTATAATGGAAATGCTGACAGGCATTTAACGATAGCAGCAGTAGCTGGCACCACTGTCATAAAAGGACTTAAATGGGAAAAAAAATGTATGCCGCACAAAGACATGCAGATTTTAGGGTAAAGCTATATACAGACTCAATGTAAGGATGGATGATAATATGCCCCAGCAATTATGATGCATGGGTGTTGGTAACAAAGAATCTTGAAATGCAGCTTCCAATCAAATTGTGAAAGAGTTTAAGAAAAAAATCAGAATGCAGCATTCTTCAGTTCTATTACTCTGGTACCATCGTCCTGTTATGAATATATTTTATTCTGCTTTAAGATGAGCACAGAGAAGAGCTTAGTCAGAAAAGGACCCCATGAAAACAAGATGGCTATTTCAACAGGCAATCCTTTGAAATTCTCACATGAATGAATGATTAAAGTGTTGGGGATGCATGAGGTAAAGAAATACGAACTACATCCTTTCAAGGACACCACTGAGTTTCTAAAGTCTTTAGTTTGTAGTTTCTTTCTTTCCAGTCATTTCCTAGAAGGGACCCTAGCCCTGAGTAACGTCTCTAAATTATCTGCATTTTGAAAGATTGCCTTCTGATTACATCCATACAATAAGTGAGTGACTTTGTTTTCCTTCTTCATTAGGAATATGTCACAAAATAATATTTTTCTATGTTTGAATTTACACTCTATGAATTTCTGAATAAAGACATTGAAGTATATTTTCCTTATTATGGTTACAAAATAAAATGAAAAATCTCCTTGTAAGTGCCTATGGATCCAAACTGATCACTGATAGATTCTCATTTCCAAATACCTGTGCCCCAGGTTACTCCCAAAGAGCTCCACTTTGTAATTTTTCTGACAAATAACAAGGTCTTTGGTTATTTTGGGAAAGAAACTTCCCCAGGAATAGGATAAAGGTACACTGGTGTGTCTGTGTAGTCTTTCTTCATGCCTATAAATCCCACCCAAACTGTCAAGGTTGACAATCCAAAACGATAATCAAAACCACTTTTTACATTCCTTCTTGTAACTGCCGCAGGCAAATTTTAAAAGATATGCTAACAAATCCCAGAGAATAGCTGGTATTAAATATTTGATATAAACTGAAATGAATATTGTGGATATAAAATGTAAGTCATATAGCTATTTAATTTCTTGTCTATAGGTAACCACAGTTGGATGTGTTTATATATGTATGTGCATAATTTAATTTTCAATTATTTAATGGAATCAAATAAATTAATTTAGCAAAAATATACACACATATATATTTAATTTTTAATTAATAAAAATTGGAAAAAAGAAAAATAAAAAGTTTGCTATTAAGTTACTTTATTTTAATAGTCTATAACAAAAGCAATATATAAAAATCACCCAGTCTGCTTATAATAATTTAAATGTAATATTCTCATTATATATTTGAAAATACATTTACTGCTTTGTGCTTACACCTTTATAAATTATATCAGATATAAGAAAAGTGGTGGACAAATTACACACATTCAGTGAATTTTTACAAATTGAACACATTATCTCAACCCTACACCGATTAAGACAAAGAACATTGGCAGTGCTCAGAAGCTTCCCTCTTCTCCCATCCTAGTTATCATCAGCTGTAAAAGTGGCCACTTCACTTAGTTTAGGTGTCTTTACAATAAACTGTAAGATGAGGGTTTAGGTACAGGTGGTTTTTTAAAGAGGAGATTCCAGAGTTTAGAAGTGAGAGAAGAAAGGACAAGAAAGAGATCCATAAAATGTGAGTTACAGTGTGGATTAGTGCTGTGAGCAACCGGGTCTCACTGCAAGACTGGAAGATTCCATTTATCTACTGACTTACATCTGATTTGCTGAGGGTTTCTCAGGGGAGTTATTTGCACTGCTAATTGGATTTAAGTGAGACAGACAAACCTACCCTAGTGATGATCAAATCCCTCAGACAGAGAAACAGAGAGAAGGCTTTCAGCTTGAGGGAACTCAGGGGGCACTGAGAAGAATGGAAAATGGATGGCATTGACTGTGTCTGCTCCACCAGTATTCTGAGTTTTATCGTAAAGATTAATTTCTTCCTGATGTTTTCCAACATTTATGAATAAGAACTTGAAGCGTCTATTCTGGGTCTGGAATCATTGCTAAGTGGTTAGAGCTCTTGCCTGGTGGCATGTGCAAGGACCTGGGTTCGAACCCCGGTACTGCATGCACAACTGTTGGTAAAACAAAGGCCAGATGGAAAAATAAATAAAATTGATTCTCTCTCTCTCTCTCTCTCTCATTCATCCCTTTCTCTATTAAAAAAAAGTCTATTCTGTATCTGGTGTCCTTAGCTCAATATTCATTCTGAGATCATCCATGATGTTGCACATAGGAGACATTCATTGATTGCATTGTGGAATGGTATTACATTGTATGAATACAATTTATTTACCCATTTCCCTAATAATGAACATTTGGATCATTTTCTGTTATTGACTATTTCAAATAAAACTACCATGGATAGTCTCATGTTTTGGTAGACTTACTAAAATGGTACTGTTAAGTGATTACCTAGAACATTAAAACTTGTTCATAGGCATAAGTATATTCAAATTTAGTAGATGTTACCAAACATTATCCCAAAATTTTTATGTTTATATTTCCATTAGCAATGATAGAATTTAGAAGTTTCATTACTCTCCTTTGGTAGGGGGAATTCCATTTAGTATTTCTTTTATGTCATCTCTGGGAGGCATAATTTTTCAGGAAATGTTTTTATATAGAAACAATTGTCTTTTTTTATGTTTTTGAGAGAGAGAGAGAGAGAGAGAGATAAAGGGAATCAATTTTATTTAGCTTTTCATGTGGCTTTTGTTGTTCCAATACTTCATTGTGTATGTGGTGCTGGGATTTGAACTCAAGTCCTTGTGCTTGTCAGGCAAGTGCCGTAACTGCTGAGACACAGTTCCAACCCAAAACAACTGATTTTTGAAATATATATATATATATATTTTTCCATTATCCTTTATTGTGATTCAAGGCTTTTAAGTTGACATTTCAATTTCTTCTGGTTTTCATCAATACAATAGAAAATAGGCTGTCAATCTTACTATTGCTCTTTGAAGTTAATGTGTTGTGTTTTTCCCCTAGTTGTTTTTTTTTACTTTCTTTTTTACTTTTTATTAGTGCATTATAGTTGTACATAATGATTCCCTTAGTTGTTTTTAATAATTTCTTGTCTTCTGTTTTCTACAATCTTCTCAAACAAGCTGAGACTACCCCATTATATTTCTGCTTTCTCTTCTCTTATTAAATAATTGGTTATCTTATTGGTTCAACTCTTGGTTATCACACACCATTTAAGGGATGGAATAGTTAGAAATGAGTATATCATCTGACCACCTTCAGCTTCCGTACTGATTTGAGTGCTGCCTATTACATTGCATTTTTGCAACTATCCCTAATTTATTGACAAAAATGACAATTAGGTCAGGGCAAAGAAACTAGTGTAGTAGCCTTATGTTTCTACATTCTTATAAAAAAACTCCTGATTACCTGATACACATACAGCATTCAATACCATGTGGCAGGTAGTGTGCAAATCATTATATATCTATTTAATTTTACTATAATCCAGATATTTACCCATTTTATATTCATGGATATAATAATACTGCTTATGATATTTTTCTTCTCTCCAAGACAAATAATTCTCTGAAAAAGGAAATTAAAGTTTGTTAACCATGGTTTGTTGTGGACACACCTATGAAGATTTCCCAGGTCATTAATTTATAAGCTTTTAATCACTAACAAATTATTTTGAGAGAATAAGTCTCAAAGTTATTTATTACTAATAAATTGATTTTTCTTAACTTATTTGGATTTGGGGAAGGCTTTGTAGTACAAAGTTTTAATTAATCAACTCTGAATTCCTCTCAATGGCTAATTTAAAATTTCAGTTGCACTCCTTTAAAGTAGCTGGGTATTTTTTCACATTTATTTATTCTTCTTAAGTTTCATATTCTAGTTAAGAATTTGCTAGTTCTGCTATTTCAAAGTTGAATATCATTCTTTTTGATGACATAAATAAAAACCATACAAAAATTGAGTGTATCTTTTTTCCCTCTGTCAAGGTTCACTTACATCACGTCCCCAGGCCATAAACTTGTCTTTTTCCTTATAGTCTTTTAGCTCAAATATCTTTTGTTGTTGGCCTTAATATTTTATTTGGCTTTCAAATTTTTCTTTCTGCATTACTAGGATTCTCAAAACTCCTGACACTTATATAACTTCCACATCTTTTTCTAATTAAAAGGGACATGACTACTAGTGTCAGACCCAACATGTAAAAATATTAGAAGTCATCATTCTGGCTCTTATAATTTGGAAAATCTGAATACATTGAAAATCAACAATTTTGTTAGATTCATCAGTAAACTAATAACACTAGGGAAAACAGACACTCTAGAACCTGAAGAGGGATACCCAGAGTCAGGTGAGGTCTATTTACTTGGAACAGAAGCCCCTGGGATATAACCTGTTAGGGGCACTTAAATAGTAATTTTAATGAAATGATGCGTGCTGAATGTGAGAAACTCCTGGTAGCTGTAGCTTTGATGGGAAGCACTTATTTTCAGGATCCATACCAGTTTCCTACAGTGTAGATCTTAGAGAAAGCCCCTCATGGATCTGGTAGGGTGAGGGAAAGAATAATCTTTGTGAAAGATGCCCGGAATATTCTCCATAAAATGTCCTAATCTCCAAAGGAAAAGATTTTGGCACAATCTTATCTCAGCTAGTAGAAGTTCATTCCTCACAAATGATTTCTATTCCCTGCCTGCCTTCCTGTCTCATATGCAGGTAGGGAAAACTGATATCTCTGGATAACATTTGTAAAAGTCACAGACAAGAGACACAGACTTTCTAAAAGGTTGATGTTTAATCATAAGATTATATAAATCTCCACAGCACTTTATCTCCATATCAGTTGGGTTCCAACAAATTAACAGTGTACATAGTTAAAAGGGCTGCAAGATACAAACTCTACCTGAAGAGGTGTACTTAAGGCAGCCCAAAATAATGCTGAAGTCAAAATAAGGAAACTAAAAGAAGTTGAGACCCTGGCATCTACAGTTGTAGGAAACATTAAGCACAACTACTGGGAAAATACATTTACAAATCACATATCAAATAAAGGATTTTTATCACAATATACAAAAAACAACTCAACAATGAGAAATGAAACAGCCTATTTTTTAAAAAAAATGGGCACAAGATCTGAACACACAATTCACTAAAGAACATATGCTGATAGTATATAGCATATGAAAAAGTGCCAATATCGTCACTAGGGGAATGCAAATTAAAACCCCTCAGAGATACAACAACATACTTATTAACGTGGCTAAAATTGAAAAAAACTGACTCCACTTGTTACTGAAGAGGTGCAAACCATGGTAATTGTGTTAGGCATCTACAGTGGTAAGTTTTGTTGTTAGAATATACTTTGATATATTCTTGAGGTCCTGTTGCTAGAATGGCAATTTCCCTCTGTAAGTGTCCTCCCCAAAACCCATAAACCAAATTTAACCATGAAAACCAGTCTGACAAGTCCCACCTAAGGGGAATTATACAAAATACCTGACTAGTTCTCCTCAAAACTATCAAGGTCTTTGAAGTTGAGGAAACTGGGAAAGTCAGAGCCAGGCAGAGCCCAAGGATCTATAACAACTAACTATAACAGTATCCGAACAGGAATCCTGGAACATAAGAAGGACATTATGTAAAAACAAAGGAATTTTGAGTAAAGTTAATGAATGTACCAACTCTGGCTCATTGTCATAACAAATATACTATACTAATGTAAGTTGTTAACAAAAGGGGATTTTGGATGTTGAGCTAATGGGGACTCTTTATAGTGTCTTATAGTGTCTTGACATAATTCTTTCTTTTAAATATAAAATCACTCTACAGTAAAAATTATTTTTATTATATTATTTATTCTTTTTTAAAAACAGTAAGAGAAAGAGAGAGAATCAATCTTATCTATTTTTTCATCAGGCCTTGGTTTCTCCAACTGACACTTAGATATGTATGTGGTGCTGGGATTTGAACCCATGTTCCTGTACATGCCAGACAAGAATTCCAACCTCTGAGCCACCACTCCATCCCTTATTACTTATTCTTTATAATTTTTTATTAAGGAGTTGAGTTATTGTACAATCATAAATTCAGATAAAGTAACAATAAAATATGCATATATTCTTAAACCAGAATTATTCCCACATCATACACACCGTAGTCTCTTGAATCTTCAATATTTTGCCCCTACAAACAATATAAATGCTTAGGTTGTAAATTTTTAATTGATCGCATCAGTATTATTTGTATTCTCAGGGGGGTAAAGAGTATGCTACATTGTTGATTATCTCCCTAGATTCCTCCCTATTCTCCCTCCCTCTCCCCTCTGCCACCTAACCCTTCCCACCTCCCCCACTACATATCTTGGTTGCCATAGATTATGATATTTATTCTTAATGGAGAAGACTTGGAAAGCACAGAATAGCATGTTTCTTTCCACCCTTCATTTTTCCTCATATGCTACTTCTGCTGCCTAATTTACATACTTTTTTGAAATTCTACCTAATTACTTAAGGCTCCTTGGAGCCACACTGCCTTATCTTGTTGATTTTTCATAGCTTTTCTTCTGTATGGGGTTAATATATAATTTAATTATAAATTTAGAGTGACTTACTTCTTTGAGTCTTTGCCATTGAACTTCTGGAAATGTGCTTTGGGTATTCATCTCATAAGATTTCTCTTTCTGGTTGTGCGGTACAAGGCTCAGAGAATAAGTGAAATACACTAAGAAGGTGCTGTAGTGGTGGCTCAGCGGTTTCAGCGCTTGCCTGGCAAGCACCAGGACCCGGGTTCAAACCCCAGTACCACGTACACAACTAAGTGTTGGAGCAACTAAGGCCATGTGAAAAACTCAATAAAGTTGTTTCTCTCTTTCTCTGTCTCTCTTACTGTCCCTCTTTCTTTAAAAAAAATACACTAAGAAATGAAGTACCTTCATATACTTAAAACTTCTTAATAGTACTCTATGTATTATGCGCAAGGTATACCAAGGAGAGTAAAAGATATAATCTAAGATGAATTAAATAATATAGCTATTTCTATCACTTCTACTCTATTTTGTGGCTTTTTTGGTTAGAGTTAAATGCTTTATCTTTTTTTTTAAATAGAGAAAGACAGTGTATGTGTGGGTGGGTGGGTGGGTGTGGGAAAGAGAGAGAGAATCAATTTTTATTGATTTTTTCACATGGCTTTCGTTGCTCTGACAGTTGGGTGTGTACATGGATGATGGGGTTTGAACCCATGTACTTGTGTATGCTGGGCAGGCTCGGTAACCAACAAGCCACCACTCCAGCCCCCGCTGGTTTACCTTTTTGACAAGAGTTTAGTTGAGGACGACAGTTTCTATCTTGCTATATTTATTTAAAGAATTTATATGTCTATGTTTATATAAAGGATGAAATATCTCAGTAAGTCATTTACCAGAGGTTCTGTTTCTTTTATTTTCTTTGCATAAGCAAATTTATCATCCATTTTTTTATAATCAGCTTTTATGATAGACAACATCTTTATTTTTTCTTCTCCAGTCATGAAATATGCCCTAGGAAATCTCTATATATGTCTTGGCTGGTGTAGGGAGATGCAGTTTTATCACTGCATAATGTCTCTGATATTGCAAAGTTCATACAATTAAGATGGTGCCATTTTTCTAATCTTGTATTTAATATAAGACATAATTTATATTAGAAGAAAAAGGAAATCAAGGAAAAGACATGAAACTTGTGCAATAGATTAGGACAGATGATAGCAGGTGAAACTGAAATGTTGAAGAAATTTAAGGAAATGTGTCAAGATTCAATACCAAGAACCATGTGATTGAAAATAGTGAGCCCAGTGATTTCCAAAAAGAAAGAGCACAGTTCTGATCAAGTGTCTGAAACATGATGATGTGTAATACAACTTTAGAATTATGCATTTGTCAACCAAGACGTGTGTCACAACTCCCAAAATGACAAGGCTGCAGTTTGGGTCACGGCTGAAAGCCCTGAAAAGAATGACAAGGGCAAAACAAAGAAACTAAATCTAAAGGAAATGGTCTTGGACCCAGCGACTCCTGTGGGAACATGACTGGAATGATACAAAAGTATCATCCACACCTTTGGTCAGGACAGCAGGTGATTTGGCCCTATCGGATGAAGAATGGAGGAACATCAGGGCCAGGGCTCATCTGCAGATGGGCTACAAGGGGATGTCCCTCCCAGCGTCTTAAGGAATTGACTTTTCTGAAAGGAATGATCAGGACATGCAGACTAATTTGGGTTTTTAACACTTGAATGGATGTGACCTACTAGCCAATTATTTTAATCTTTGTTGATCAACATGTATTTATCATCCAATGATGTTCTGACAAATTATTGCTTCTGAGCAGGGCTAACTAATGATACCATAAAGCATTTGCAGTGGTTATTTCTGGCTCCAGCCTGCTCTTGTGATTTACTTGATAATCACTCAGACTCTTCCATACAACATCCCATGCTCTACCCATAAAATATTATCTGTTTGCCCCAAGCATACTATACTAATTGATATTTCCATACTTTTTCATGTGCTTTTTCTGATATCAGATATTCCCTCATTACCAAATCTAGCTCACAGTTTTTCTTCAAGATTCAACATAAGCGGTCTTCTTGATCACTCATATCTCATTCAGTGTCCACAATACCTATAAGACATATATTTGTAAACTTCCAGCTATTTTATAAACTTGTCTACTAGACAAAGTCCTTTGTATTAATTGGAATGACAATATTGTTTGATTTATAGTAAGGTTTCCTTATATACTTATTGATTTGAATTTAAGTATGCTAGGTAACCCCCAAAGAAATTCTGTTTTGCTTTTTTACAAACATCCATGGTACACAGTAAGTACTCAGTAAATGCCTACAGAGCTCCATTGAATTATGTTTGCTGTCCCAAAGACACAGTATATGCTTCTTATTATATGAGCATGATTATCAGTCCATGCATCCAATTTCCAATCTATTTTTACAAGATATTAGAATGTAAAAATTAAAGTGCATAAGGTCTGGAGACAGATTTCTGGCTTCACTTTTTACCCACAAGTACTTTCTGTGATTTAGTTACCTCATCTGCAAAATGAAGCTAATAATAGCATCTAGTTTATATTTAGTTATACATTATAGCTATACTGTTATATATGCTTGCAATTATTACAAAAAAGTTTGCATGAAAAGTATCCTATTGTTCAAACTTGAGCATGTAAATCAAACATTATATACCTAATATACACTTTATGTTACTTGGCAAGCACTTAGCAAAAATATACTGCAGCGTAAGTGCTCAATTAATAGTCATTACCCACTTCTTTACTCTCTATTACTCTAGGATAACTAACATGAACTTCTGGTACAATGACATTAAAACCTCTGTGATAGACATATCACCAAATGGAAATATAGCATCTGTTTCCAAACAAAATATGTGCATCCATGGTTTGCTCCCTAACACTATATATTTGAATGGAATTAAGATGGTGGGAACTAGGGCTATTTTGCTTAAGTGAGAAACATTCCAAATATACCTTTTTAAGTAAAACATTTTGCTGAATTTCATACATCAAAAGTTACTTTCTTCTGAACACTGATAGACGTATCACTGATACGTGATATCTTTTCACATCTTAATCCTATAACAAATAACCTGAGATGAAGTCATAACTTCCTATTTGAAAGATATTAATTAGTGGAAAGTGTAGTGCGCTAACTACCAGAAGGAATAGGGTGATGGATAGCAAAAATGTGAGTCCTAGCTTAAATAGTCTAGCCCTTAGATTTCATCATGCATGGGTAAAATAATGTAATTAGCATACATATGAAAATATAAAATAGATATTAATAATTTCACTATATTTACAAATGTACATTTAATATGCTTTAGAAAAATAGCTATAAATTGGTAAGATTTTAGGTAATGATTTCCTGTGGATAATGCTATTTCACCATTAAAATATAATTTAATAAAAATAAAACAAAATCCAACAAGAAAATAGTTTGCATCTTGTATAATTGAAGATAGTTTAAGATGTGGGCTGCTTAGCTCTTGAATTAGTGAAGCCAAGAAGGTCACAGTGATCATCAGAAACATTATTTGTGATAGGTGAGAATTTAACTACCATTACTTCAGTACAAAAGCAGGAGAAAATTGGACCCTAAAAAGGAAACCTTATCAAGTACATACCAGTGACATATAATTGAGTTAAGTATAGGAAGAAGAGCACAAAGATATATCCCAACAATACATATGGTCATGAAGAATAATTACATTTTATGTCTTTCCATATCAAGATATGAAAAGTGACAAGACTAGTTATCTATATGTATGGGTTGGATATTTTAGATACTGTCCTTAGTAACTGTCTGTTTGGGAATATAGCCTGTAACACAGCTAATTATAAATTTTATAGTAATTATAACAATTACCTGTACCTAATTGTTATTATGAATACTATAGAAAAATAAGTTAATGGAGGAACAAAAAAGGTTGTTTAGAAATGTCTTCTACTTCACTTAACAATAAAAGTGATGGAGTAGATTTTGCTTTAAAAGACATAACTGTGTTTAATCCACTCACTTATATTTTTGAAGCTATTATTATTATTGTTTTTGAATTTTCTCCACTGAATGCATATACCATGCCATATTAAACTTTAATGAAATAAGCACAATATTATGTGTTTGTTTTATGAATGACTATACTTAATAAACAATGCATTATTTAGTTTGAAGAAACTAACTGAAGAAAGTTATGATCTAGGAAAAGAGAATTGTGAAATAAAAAGAATAGGTCATTTCAATGTCCTTTTCAGTTCTAAATTGTTTAATCCCAAAAATGTCCTATAAGTTTTTGAAGTAAGCCTGCACTGCTGAAGCATAGCACATTTTATCACTAACCAATATATTGTGTTAAAAGAAAGAAAAACCAACCAAATAACAAAGTTCATAAAAACAAAGTGCCAGGATAAGTTGAAGCATAGTAAAAGATAATAATCTGACTTTGGAAATATATAAAAATAGGAAATTTCAGAGGTACAAAATCAGTTTCTAAATTTTCAACACCAACTTGAGACAGTATTCTTGAAAAGTCATTATATTACAGAAAGAACAACAGGGGATACAAGATGTAAACTATCAAGAAATCTCCTCTTTAATAAAGCCTTTTGAATAGAATAAAAGAAAATTCAGTAAATAATACATATGTGCTATACTATTAAACTGTCTCTGCATAATTACAAACAATTTTCAGTTGGGTATTGGGTAGTCTTGGATATCTCTTTCTAAATAGTGTTTGCAGTGATAGGATTGTACTTAACAAGCTAGAGTATTTGTGAATCCTCCAATGATGAATTGTACATTACTTTAATTTTTTAAAATTTTTATTTCAGCTTACAGAAAACTCACAAGACTTTGTTATCTTTATCTCTTTTCATATACATATACCTTTGAAGCAGTTGGATATACTATTCCTTGTTTGCTATAAAGATTTTAGTGTACATTCTGAAGAGCAAAGACATTCTGTTAAATCATGGAAAAAATAATCAAATTAATCAAATAATCCAGAGTCTATATTCAAATGTTGTAAATTGATACAGGAATGCAATTTTATCAATTTTTCCCAGTCAAGTATAATCTGATATTATAGATTTTGCCATTTGTGGAATTCTTTAATGTGGAAGTTACTCTGCATTCTTTGTTTTCTCAAACTCAACATTTTGAAGAGTTTGTTTGTAAAACATTCCTCAGTTTGCATTTGTCTAATATTTCCTCATAATTAGATTTAGATTCTGTATCTCTGCCAGGGATAAAACAGATGTGATGCTCTCTTTAGGACATGTTGCTTAATGATGCTAACTTTGACCATTTAGTAGATGCTACATTCATTATATTTCTCCATCATAAAGTGACTTTTTTTGCAATTAATACATAATTTAAATGGACATACTAGGAATGTATTTGTGATGAGACACTCTTTATTTATGTAACCATTCAGACCCTCACCAAAATTTTAACCATTAATTCTATCATTCATTCATAAGTTTTTAACTCCATCATTTTTTCCATAATAATTAGAATTTTACTCTAAGAACTTTTCTTGGTAAATAAGAAAGGTATATTGGTTTATTCATTTGACTTTATACATTCTTTATTTTTCAATACTTTATAATTCACTATTATTATTATTATTTCACTTTTACTATTTATTCAGATTGTTCCAGATTTTACCAAGCTTTCGCCACTTCACATTAGTTCCTATATCATTTTGACATGCCCCAATATTATCTTTGTATTTGATGTGATTGGTATTACTGGAAGATGTTTGAAATATATCTTGTCTGCAAAGCCCTGGGCAGCCATTATTTTTCAAAAGGGACCCTGTTCCTCTCACTGGAAAATGATGATTGGTAAACAAGAACTATGCAGCAGTGTTTTTTTAAAGAAAGTTTTTCCTTTTCTTTCTTTTTTTTTTCTGAGATGGACAGTGAGAGAGAGAAAGAGACAAAAGAGAGAATCAATTTTATTTTGAGCTACAGCTCCAGTCCCTGCACCAGTATCTTTAAGCAGCACTTTTTAATTGCTTCTTTTTAGTTTATACATGACACTAGTACCCATTTCAAAAAAAATTATAAAAGCATGGAATAAGATTTGCTCTAATTCCATTCCTAGTACCTCCCATCCAACTCTCCTCCCCACACCCTTGGTCCCTTGCCTCTTCTCTACTGATCTTTTTACCATTCAGCCATACTTTATTTTTTTAAAATTAGTTGCTTTTGGATGTGCATGATGGTGAGCATCACTGCAGTATAACCATATATGTGTATAGGAGTGTTAACATCACATTCATTTCACTGTCCTTATCCAATCCCGCTTCCCTTCCCTTCATTCCCTTTTGTCTACTCCACTGTTCTTACTTCTATTCTTCCCCGCCCCTTAATTTTGGACTAGCTTCCACATATCAGAGAAAACATTCATTTTTTGGCTTTTGTGGACTATTAATCTCGTATAGCATGATAGTCTCCAGATCCATCCAATCACTGGCAAATGTCATAAATCATTCTTTATGGCTGAGTGGTACTCCACTGTGTAAATATACCACATTTTCTTTATCCATTCAGTTGTTAAAGGGCACCACCAAGGTTGGCTCCAGAGCTTAGCTATTGTGAATTGTGCTGCTACAAGCATTGATGTGGCTATGTCCTTGTAGTATGCTGATCTTAATTCCTTTGGTTATATACCAAGGAATGGGATAACTATGCACCAGTTTTCTTGATTGCTATTAGTGTCACCTATTAGTTGACAGAATTCGGGAGAGTGTATGTGTGTGTGTGTGCGTGCGCGCGTGTGTGTGCACTCACACATGTGCACACATAGACACACATGTAGTATGGAAACATACCACATTCTATGTGTAATTTAATAATATATAGTGCATGTAGATATAAAATATATATTTTGAACATGAGTGAGGGTAGTTTATAACTTTCAGTTGCATTTCATTGGCACAGTGCACACTGTAGTCTTTTTCTACATTTGGAACTTATCTCCTCACCAGAGATGCCTGCCTTCCGTTATTCTCAATATATTCATTAATTTACTATCTAAAGTATGTAGAAGATGTTTTTTAGAACTGTTAATCCATACCATCAAGAAAGGCAAACTTCCTGAGAAGAATTCAAAGTTTGTTTTAATTTTTAGATAAAATATATATAGAATGAAATTCACAGATCTTTAGTGAAAAATCCTAAGAATCTTAAAAATGGATACACTCATAAAACACTTAGACCTATCAAAATTTAGAATATTTATGCTCACATAGTATAGTGCCATAACATAGTATGAACTATTTGATTTCTTTGATGCAGTATAATGCTGGTAAAATGTGTCCATATTGTTGCATGTATTAGGAGTTTGTTCCATTTTATTGCTGATTAGTATTCCTTTGTATAATGTACAACTAATTTATTCATTCTCCTCTTAATGAACATGTGGGTTGTTTTCAGCATTTGGCTTTTATGAATAAAAATGCCAAAATCATTCTTTTAAAAGTTCTTTTTAAGACATATGTTTCTAGATCTATTGGAAAACACCTAAGAGTGGAGTTACTAGGTCATATGGTGGGTATAAATTTAACTTTGTAAGAAACTGCTACAATTTTTTCCTAAATGGTTGTATCATTTGTGTATTCAGCAGCAATATGTAAGTAATCCATTTGCTTCAAATCTTCACTGACATTTGGTATTTTCATTTTTTAAATTTCAGGATTTGAGTGGCTGTATAGGAGCATCTCATAATGACTATAATTTGTATTACCCAAATGTACTAGTTATTCTTATTCCTTTTATTTTCCCATAGTAAATGTCATAAGAAATATTTCTCTACCTCCACTGTGCCAGGTTAATCTCTTTTGTTTGCCATAAGAACCATTACGATTTTTGCTTTGGCATTTGGGTTATGATACCTCTCAAATTAATTTCGTATTTTGTGTTGGGTAGAGTTCAACCTTCATGTTTTTCCATATGGATATTCAGTTGATCTTGCTTCCCTTGTTAAAGAGACTTTCCCCAATGCTTTTCTTTGATGCTTTTGTGGAAATTCATTTGTGCTGTATACATGTAGGTCTATTTCTGGACTCTCTTGTGAATTCCATTGATGCAATTATATAACATTAAAGAGAATCTAAGCTGTATTAATTACTATTGCTTCACAGAAAATCATGAAGTTGGATGGATAAGTCCTTCACCTATTTTTCCCAAAAAAGGTTTGGCTATGTTAGGCATTTTGCATTTCCAAATAAATTTAAATCAGCTTTTATATTTGTTCAAGGAATTTGCATTTGCATTGAAATTGTGTTCAATCTATAGATGAATTGGAGGAAGTTGCAGAATTAAGATCCTAACCATTTTGAGGCCTCTCATCCACAAACATGGTTTATTTCTCCATTGATTTAAGATTTTGGTTAATCTCTTAACAAGGTTTTGTAGTTTTCAATGCAGTCCTTTGTTATATTTGTTACTGTTTCATGTTTTAAACACTATTGTTTATAATATTGATTTTTTAATCCACATTCTAGTTATGTTCTGCAAGTATATTAATCTTGTAACATGCAGTTGTGCTAAATTCCTACTAGTTCAGTTGTTTTAAAAATTCTTTGTGATTTTTCTTTGTAAATAGTTATGTTACCTAAAAGTAGAAACACATGTAATCTTTCTGTCTGATCTGTTTTTTTTTCTTGCTTCTTTGGCATGATGTGAAATAGTAATGGCAAAAGCAGACATCTTTGCATTTTCACCGATTTTGCACAAAATCATTCAGTATTTCACCATCACGCATGATATTAGCTGTAGGCATTTTGGGTATGCCCTTATAAGATTGAGAAAATGCATTCTCTGCATCTATTCAAAGGATTCCAAGCAATTTCTCCTTTAGTCTGTTAATATAGTAATTATAATAATTGATTTTCAAATGTTAAAACAACTTTGCATTCCTTGAAGAAATCCCATTTGCTCAGTATATATTATCCTTTTTATATATTGCTGGCTTCATTTTGCTAACATTTTGTTAGGAATTTTTACATGATTATTCATGAGGGATATTAGTCTTTCTTTTTTTAAAAAATTCTTTGTCAGCTTTTGGGTAATGTTTCATAAAATAAGCTCAGATGTGTTCTCTCAATCTCTACTTTTGGAAAAATATAGTATAAGACTGGTATTTTTAACTTAGCAGAACTTGGATTAGAGAATAAAATCACCCAGCCCTTTAGTTTTATTTATGAGAAAGTCTTAGCTTGTTTTTATTTTTCAAAATAATAAATTTTACTGTTTACTAGACATATGGGCTATTCAGATTTTCTATTTCACCTGTATTAATTTTAGAAATTGTGTTTTGCAGGGATTCATCCATTTACTCTAAGCTATCAAATTCTTTAAACTAATAAATAATATTATCTTAGGATTCTGTTATTATCTGTAAAATCTGTAATACAACTTCTCATTCTAACATTATTAGTAATTCTGATTTTCCTATTTTTTCTTTATTGGTCTAACATTTTATCCATTTTATTATCTTTTGCAGAATCAACTTTGATTTTGTTAACTTTGTCCATTTTATTGATTTCTGCTCTTTATTATTTTATGTATTTTATATTTTTATATGTAATTTGTGTTTTTTAAAAGTATCATGACAAAAACTTACATCATTTATTTTAAATATTTAAGCTTATAAATCTATAAACATTTCTAACCCCTGCCTTAGGACCTGTCTCAAAACTTGATATACTATAGTTCATTATCATTTATGTCAAGATATATTCTACTTCCTTTCATGATTAGACTTTGACCAGGGGATTATTTAGAAACAGATTCTTTAAATATAAATATCTGGAGATTCCCAAATGTTTCTTGTATTGATTTTTAATTTAAATTTTTTACCGTTACAGAGTACGCTGTGTCCTAGGCTTTGGTCCTCCTTGAGAATTATTTCACAAGCACTTAAAACTGCATATTCTGTAGCTATTATGTGAGTATTCTGTAAAAGCCAAGTAGAACAAAATGATAGCTACAAGTTGTCATGCTTCATATACTCTGTAAACATAGTTTAAATGTAACTTTATACAACAGTTTTAGGGTACCTGCATTATTCCTGCAACCTATCACGTGACACCAAGTGTAGAAACTTGTGGTTTTATCATTGCTCAGAAAGCTTCAATTTGAGGGGCATTTCAGATTGCATTTTTAAATTAAGGTTGCTCAGTCTTCAGTACTTTTCAGACTTCTCTACACATTTTGGTCTGGCTTTCTTCTAATTACTAAAGAAGAGATATTAAAATTTAATTCTGTCATTTGATTTTCTTCACTCCCTTTACTCCTTTCAGTTTTTCCTTTTTGTATCTTTGAGCTCTGTTACTAGGAACATTACTTCATGTCGTCCTATATGGACCTATTCAAATTGATCTCTTTCTCTGGTGATGTTTTGTTTTGAAATCTATATTTTGACTTTCTTAATGCTTACAGTTTGTGTGCTAAATCTTTTTTGTTTTTTACTGTCAGCCTCTATGTGCTTTATATTTTAAAGTTTATATCTTTCAATAATAATAGCATACAGTTGAGTCACACTTTCATGAAGTTTTGAAAATTCTGCTTTTAATTCATCATTATTTATTTTATTTAATTTATCCTTGGTATCTTGAATTCTCTATCCAAGTTTTTACTGCTCTGTATTTTTCCTTCTTTTATTTATTTCCTTTTTAAATACTTATTTTTATATCTTAAACTATCAACTTTGTAGGCATAAACCTTATGTTTTGGTTTTTTAAGTTATTACTTTATGAGTCATAATATGTGTAAGTCACAATATACTTAGAGTTAATAATGTACTATTCCACCTATAACATATGAATCCTTGAATGACAGAACTTTGTAATATTTGTAATATTACATATATAATGTAATATATAATATAATCTCTACATACATTATAAAGTCCATAAGATCATGCTCTGTATTTTATTTTTAACACAACTTTGCTTTTAAAACAAAATTTTACTTTTGAAATTTCAGGTGAACATATTATATTTTGTATTCATGTATTATTTCCTATTTTCAGTGTCCTGCATTTGTTCTTGTATAACCTCCCTCTTTAGTCAATTCTCACCTTGAGGAACTTGTCATACCATTTCCATACAGTAAACTACCAGCAATCCATGTTCTTAGTTTTTGTTTCCTTGAAAATATCTTTATATTTTCTTTGTTTTAAACAATATTGGCATTGCACCCATAATTTGGGGTTGGTAGTTATGCTGTTGAAACGTGTTTCATTGCCTTTTTCTCTTTAATTTTCTGACTAGAAATCAGACATCTTTTACGTGATTGTTTCTCTTTTGAAATGTGTCAATTTTTGTGAATATTTCCGAGACTGTTAATATATCTTTCATTTTAATATACTATTAATATTATCTATTTACTATTATGCATAAATGTGGTGGAAATTCTTGGAATACAAGGAAATATTTTTTGCCAAATTGGAAAATTTAAATAATTAATTTTTTCAAATGTTTTTCTATCTACTTTTCCAAAGACCCTAATTACAGACTATTACAGTATGTGATATTACCCTGGGTCATGTAGATATTGTTGTTCCTTTTTCTGTATTTTTTCCAACTGTTCTTCAAATTGGATAATTTATATTGATTTCTTTTAAATTTACTAGTCTTTCTTTTTCTGTCATCTTAAAATTACTGATAAATCCTTTCAGTGAACATGTAATTTAGTGTTTAGACTTTCAATTTAGTTCTTTCTTATAGGTCACATATACCTGGCAAAATTCCACATCTGTTGTGTTCATTCATTAGGACCACATTTTCTTTTAAAGTTCTGATTTTAGGCCTTGTTATAATTTTGTAACAGTTATTTAACACATTTTTATTTTTACTATTTTTATTTACTTTGTTTTTGCAAATTTTAAACTTAAGTTTATGTCAAAGTTGTTCTATTAATTGCTTTTTGCTAGGTAAAGGATGTTTTTATAGTGCATGGAAATTATACATAATAGGGGGGTTCATTTTGGCCTCTTCATAAATGCATTTAATATAAATTGTTTCATTTCAATCTCCCGATATTCTCTTCTCCTACTCTTTTCCCTCCCCATTTCCCTTCCTCTACTCTATTTGTCTTCTGTTTATTGATTTTTTTTAAATTGGTGCATTATAAATACACATAAAAGTGGAAGTCATTATGCACATAGAATAATCTTGTCAATTTTATTCTACAGTTCCTTCCCCTTCCCACCCCTACTTCCCCCGTGAATCTCCTTCCTCTACTCCACTGTTCTCACTCCTTATTCTTTTTTTCTTTTTATGAGAATCTATTTACAATTCCTTATTTTTCTCTAGCTTCTGCAACTGAGAGGGCACGTTTGACCTTGGCTTTCTGTGTCTGGCATATTTCACCTAGCATGCTGTTCTCCAGTTCCGTCCATTTACTAGCAAATGACAATTTTATTCTTCTTTGAGACTGAGTAAAACTCTATTGTGTATAAATACCACATTTTCTTTATTCGTTTTTCTGTTGATGGACACCTAGGCTGGTTCCATAACTTGGCTTGAATTGAGGTGCCCAAAAGCTCATGGTTGAGACAGTGCAAGAAAGCTTAGATGTGAAAGGATTGGGTTATGAGAGCCTTCACCTAACCAATGCACTAATCTTCTGATAAGGTGGGTCTTTGCTGATGTGCCTTTGGGGTATGTGTTTTGTATGTGACGAGAGCCTCTCTCTTTCTCTTTCTTTCTCTCTCTCTCTCTCTCTCTCTCTCCCCTTCCTGGTGCCAAGTTCTGAGCTGCTTTCCTCTGCCATGGACAGATACCTCTGAAACTGTGAGCACAGAATGAACTTCTCTTCCTCTTCAATTGTTCTTGTCAGATATTTTGGTCACAGCAGCAAAAAAGCTGATTAAAACAATTGGAATGTTGTATTTAGTTCTTTGATATAAATACTAAGAAGTGGGACAGCTGGGTCATATGGTTGTTCTATTCCAACTCTTTTAAAGAATCTCCATACTGCTTTCCAAACTAGTTGTACTAATTTGTAGTCCCAGCAACAAAGCCTGAGTATATCTTCCTTCCTACCATTATTTGTATTTTTGCTGATGCCATTCTAACTGAAGTGATCTCAGTGTAAGATTTTTTCCTTTGTTTTTGCAGTACTCATGCATGCTAGGAAAGCATGATACCACTAATCTACATTCCCAACCCTTCAGTGCAGATTTTATTTGCTTTCCCCTGAAGACTAAGGATGTTTATTTTTTTTTCATATATTTGTTGGCTATTTCACTTCTTCCTATTTAGGAAGAATGCCTATTTAGTTCATTTGGGAGAAAAATCTTCCAACAGTAATTAATATCCCAAATATATAAAGAATTCACAAAACTTAACACCCCAAAACCAAATAGGCCAATCAATAAATTGGCAAATGAACTATACAGGCATTTCTTCTTTAATTATTTCTTTATTTTATTCAGAAATTTATTTGTTGAACAATCAAACAAGCTTCTAACGAAGCTTATATATATATATATAAATTCTGAAAATTAGATTTACCCCCAGGAGCCTCCCCCAATTACCCACCCTTATCTCTCCCCCCTTCCCAATACCTCTCTACAAATGCCTTAGTACAGACATTTCTTAAATTTATTATTTCTTTTTTGTTATTTTGCTTCTTTGAGAGACTAGTAATTTCTTCCTGTTGTTTGCTGGACAATGTGGACTTTATATGGCCAAAAGAGTTTTATTTTGTATTCTTCCATCAGCAGGTGCTGTTTTTTGTTGTTGTTGTTGTTTGTTTGTTTTGTTTTTTTCCTGGTAGTCACTTAATTTTCTGAGGATCAGTTTGATTCTCTACCATCTTGTCTTTTTGTGTTCTTAAGTTGTGTCTACAGTAGTAATTGCATTAGGGCTAGAATAGCTTTTCTAAAGAGATTTTGTGCTCTGTTTTGGCAGTTGAGGGCCTCCCATCTTCATGAAGTTCTCTTTGCTCTCCCTATTTAAAAATCCTATGCCTCCTGACACAATGCAGTCTCTAGCTCCATTCAATTCACAGATCTTTAGCAGATGCTGTGTATCAGGCCTTGGAAAATTGTACCTTACCCATATTCAGCACTATCTTCAGATAAACATTTGATGAAATATTTATGCAGATTTTTGTAACTCTATTCCTGAATGGCTCAGTTTTGTCTAATACCCTGCAAATGCCAACATCTCAAAGTCCTACCTCTGCAACTCAGTGAAAACATTGTGCTTCTGTGATTTGTTTAAGTACTTTTCCAAGCAGAAGTCCAGATGGTGCCTAGAGTGGGCTGAGGTACAAATCCAGAGCAACTATGGATCTCACCCCATGCATTTATCATTTCCCACAGATCACAATCCCATGCCATATATTAACCAACATCTGAAAAATATTATGTATTTTGATCATTTGTAGTTTTATTTACAGCATAGGCCCAACCCTCCTCTTACTCTTACTGTTATGGCCAGAGTTGGAAATAGAATTGTACCTGGTTATCAAATATATTTTAACTGGCAATTCATGTAAATTTTCATAAGATATCAAGGTTTAATGATTATAAACAAAGGAAAAGTAAAGGAAAAGCTTAAAATGAAGTAAAATACATAAGTACACAGAATCACAAGTCTGTAACACCTTGGAAATTTCACTAATGATGACACTGATTATTAGTATGTTCTAAGCTGAGATTTTTAAGTGAGCTCTTTTTTGCTTAATAGAAATTCAATATTTTATGCACAGTTGCTTTTAAAATAATTTTTTTTAGTATATTTTTAAATTAAATTTAACCCATCTATTATTTAGTCCACTGATAGTGTTTTGTGTGGTATGAGGTAATTATACTTTTATTTTATACTTTTTTGGCGTATCTCAATATTTTACTCAGTCAATGAAATCTATTAATTGATTATACATTTTCCTATTTGATTTTGAAGTAATTAATTGATTCAAATATATTTCTACTTGCTATTTTCCAAGTACTGTTCAAATATTAAAAGCGAACAATGACCGAAAAACTCTCCTGAATATTCTGATCATTATATTCTAATCGATGGAAACAAATCAGACAAGTTACTTAAGTAAGATGATAAAAGATGAAGGCGAGTCTTAATATTAGATACTATGGCTAGAATAGCCCTTTTTAAGAATATGACATTTGTAGCAGGCATAGATAGAGGAGCACACCTATAAATAATCCCAGAGATTTGGGAGGAGGGGGCAGGAGGATTGCAAATTTAAGACCAGCCTAGGTAACTTTGGCAGACTCTGTCTCAAAATAAATAAATAAATAAATAATGTCTGGGGAAGTAGCTCAGTGGTAAAGTACTCCTGGGTCTAATTTCCAGTATCACAGGAAAGAAAAAGAAATGACTCTTGGGTCCATGTCTGGATTTAGTCTTCCATGGACAGTCTCTTATTTTGAATTAATATCGGTGTATTATATATATGTGATTTCCGGTCATGTTAGCATCCCTTTATCATTATAATCCTGTTAAAGCATTTCATTGGCTATGACCATTCATTTTTTACTTCCAGATGATTTTTCAAAGTCACCATGAAGTTGTAAAAGTCCCTTTGAATAATAATTAAAATTTCAAGTAGGTAAAAAATAAATTGTATGTTTTATCTTTTCATATTATGTTAAAAGATTATATATCCTATATCTCATTTACTGTAATGTTATGTTTGTTCTAATTTAGTCAGGAAAAATATTAAACAGATACCAAATTATGTCAGATACCTTTTCAACATCTACACAGATTATCACACCATATAATTAGTAATATTTTGAAAAATAGTTTGAAAATCAACTAAAAGTGATATATTTTCTAATTATATGGATTTGTGATTATTAGCTTACATTTGATTTATGATTTTATATGGTTTTTTGGAATTTTTATAAATTTATAATGTCATTATGGTAATTTCATTCCATGTTTTACTATGTTATTAACAAGAAAATATAGTGCTTTCTCTATGTTTTAGTCAGCTTTTCCATTGCTCTGAGTAAAAGAATCAATAAGAACAATTTTAGGAGGAGAAGCTTATTTAAGGGCTCAGGGTTGGAAGGTCATAGTTCATAGAAGGCCAATTCCTTTCCTCAAGGTTTGAGAAGGTGCAGAACATCATGGCAGAAGCCCTGGCTCCAGAGAGCAGAGAGACTCCAAGCCAGATACAAAATTTGTACTGCAAAGGCACCCCTCAATGACCCACCTTCTTCAGCCACAACTTACCTGCCTTCAGTAGCCAGTTAATTCCTGTCAGGAGATTAAGTCACTGTTTAGCTCAAAGTTTCAGGGTTTTAGTTTGTAGTTGGCCAACTCCATAGCTCTAGGCCCGAAATTTTCCTCTTCTGAAAAAGAAAGAAAAAGTTTGAGTTCTATATTTTATTAATTTTTAAATAGTTTTATACTAGATAATTTAAAAATATATAATAGGAGTTTTTGTTGTTGTTTTAGTGTTTAATATGTGTTCTTTGAGTCAGAGAAAGGGTTCTGGATTCTATTTAGCAGGATTTGTGTTGTATGTGTGGCCTAAATCAATTTTACTAGTATTCTACAGTTTATGTAAGATATATATTATTTTTATAGATGAAAATCATCTTATATGAATGTCAATTTTTAGATTATTCAGATGTTTTAAATGCTTTGTTTCTCTTTTAGTTGATCTCTGATAAACATAAAGTCTAATTTATTTAATCTGCACAAACATAATGTACATTTTTATACAAAAAGTACAGTATTCACAAATCTGATTAGCCCACAAGAGAATCTCAAGCAGTACAAAGAAGACACATTGAATTACTTATTTTGCTAAAAAAAAATAGTATTTTTATTTTCTGCATTATTTTCTTAATTTAATATTTATCTGATATTAATGTTGCAATTGCTGTTTTTCTTCTTATATTTATGCAATATTTTAAATCTTTTTTATCTCAACCTAGTTTCTTATTTGCTTTAGATGATTCCCTTATTTCCTCATGAAATGATCTTTCTTTCTTATTCTTTCTTTTCTTTTTTTGGTACCATTTTGAACCCAGGGATGCTTAACCATTGAGTCACATCACCAGCCCATTTTTTGTTTTATTTTGGCACAGAGTCTCACTAAGTTACTTAGGGCCTTGATGAGTTGCTGAGTCTGGCTTTGAACTTGTGATCCTCCTGTCTCAAGCCTCCCAAGCTTCTGGTGTTATAGGCATGCCCCACCACACCTGACCTATTTCTTTTAAAACTAAGTTTGAAAATCTTTATTAATAATTTAACTCTTGATTTATATTGTCATAATTGATATACTTGATCCTGAATGTGTGCCTTTTTAAAAATTACTTTTATTCTTCCTTGTTTTCTTTTCCCAATATTTTGTATGTAAACTATTTACCTGGCTTTTTTTCTAATCACTGGTTGATCAGCATAAATTCTGCTTTTTATTTTTCTTGTTTTTGCATTTGTGCACATACAAAATTTGCTACTTCCATTGCAAATGCAGAACACGAAAGAAAATAAGTAAATAATCTGCACTATAAACAACAAAATTAGAAACTTTATATTGACCTAACATTGAAATATTACCCTAAAAAACAAAGCAGCAGCTGAGAATTCATAAATTTAACTATGGTCAATATCAGTAGCTAATGCTGCCCTCCTACTCTCCAGTCCACATGTAGTAGTAAGAATAACATTCGCTCACTAGCACCCCCAGAAAAACCATGACTGCATTCAAATTCCTAGAACCTGTGACTATGTTAGGTTACATGGCAAAGGTACAAGTCAGGTTGTTAGTCAGCTGACCTTAAAATAAGAGGTCATCCTGAATTATTAAGGTAGACTCAACATTATCACAAAAGTCCTTAAAAATGAAGAGGAAAGCAGCAGAGGGAAATAGATGGTAGTTAGAGGAGTGATCAGCCCAATATTACTATTTAAAAATGAAGAAAGAGAGATACCCTGGATACAATAAGGGCACAAATTCTCTCTTAAAGCCTTCGAAAGCAACATGGCCTCCCAACACCATTTACCCAAGTAGGACTCATATCAGACTTGAGCTACGGAATGGTAAAATAAATATCAGTGCTGTCATAAATTACTAAGTCTATAGTATTTGCATATAGCAGCCATAAAATAATTAATATACTACTGCACTGGAAAAATTACAGATACAAATTAAATATGGCAAAAATAAATAAATAAACAAAACTCAGAGGGAAATTGATCCAAAATAGAAAAAAAATGAAGACTACGAAAGAATTGTTTTATAATGAAACAACAGAGCAATCAGAAAATAACTTCAAAATATGTTAATTTAGAAATGCACAAAGATAAGAGAGAAAATAGCATTTGTGAGAAATTAATAGCTCATAACTAAAAAGGTTTTTAAAGTGAAATTTATAATTACTGTTATAAAAATAGACAAATGGTTCAATATTGGGGGAAAAACAAATCAGTGAGCTAAATGGTCAAACTTAGGAATTACATCAGAATACAGTAGTAGTACATTATAAGGATGGAATAATTACACAAAATGGAGGAAACATTTTTTTCTACCAAAAGTTTCTGAAATATAATACAACAGAATGTAGGAAATGTTTCCATAGGTCTATTTTCAAGAACAAGATGAGTAAAATGAAATACCTTCTGAAAGAATTAAAACACACATATTTTATGTTCTGCAAAGGAAAAAATGAATTCACAAAGGAACAAAGTACAGGAGTGATGAGCAACATTTAAGAAAAAGAAGTGTTAAAACTCAGTATGAACCAGCAGAAGGAGAAGGAAGAGGGGAGACTGGATGCAAAGAGGATGAGAAGATTGTAGAAGCAATGCAAAGAAAAAGGGAGGTTAAAATGTTTCTCATAATCTTAAAGTAAAATTCCAGATGAGAGCTACAGAAAGATGAAGAGTTTGGAAAGAGGGCAACAAAAGAGAAAGGGAAGGAAGATACTGATAAATTACTGATCTTTAAGAAAACTAGGTTTACACATATGTGGTAAAAGTTCAGAACAATGGAAAGAATATAAAGAAAATGTAGGGCTAATAAAATAGTGATAAAGTGAAACTCACCAGATCCTTTAGGAGGCAGGGAAACATAGAGAATGTGTGGTAAATAAAAAATTTAAAGTGAGATGACAAAGATCTGTAATTGCTGATCATAATGACCAACAATGAACTAATTCTCCTACTCCCAGACAGAAATTGTATGATTTGATCAAATAAAGCAAATCAAACCAGTATATCTGAAATTTCTACTGATTTCCTTTGTATTTATAGAAGACTATACACAAAACAGGAAAGATTAACGGGAAAGAACAAAAGTTGTTATTTCTCAACTTCACATTTTGATACAACGTAAAGGCACAAAATGAATTACTGGAACAGTAATAGGGAAATAGATCAACACAATAAAGATTAACAGAATTAAGAACTAACATGAGTATGGTACATAATAAAATTTTAATCTAGTGGAAAAAAGAAAAATGTTTCTTAAATTGTATATTAATATTTTTCCATATAAGTAATTTTTATTGTCTTTAAAACTTTTGGCATTGGCATATGAACAAGTTTTGTGAAGACAATTAGATCTTAAATTACAGATATGTTTACTTTTATTCATTAATATAACCTGATTAATAATGATATGCTGAAATCATATAACTCAAGTTATAATTTCTGTATCCTCAACATACTGGGTGAATTATGTGGGAGTAACATAATAATGACAAGAGATGAGAGTAAAGCATAACAATAATATTATTGTTAATTACATTGCTGTAATAAAGACATAATAAAAATGCTATTAGCTCTTCTATAGCATAGCTTGTCCTTAAAGCATTATAAACAGAGATATCATGGCAATTAAGAATCAGCATTGATATATGGTAGTATGATGGAAAGTTAGTCAAATACTGACCGAAGTGAAAAGAAAAAACTGTGCTTAATTACTCCAAGATCTATAGCTATAGCTTTTCAATACATAAAATTTGCATGTTAAATTATTCTCACTTCAGTAGTAGAGAGCCCAAATGTAAAGAAATTAGATGATTTTACCTGAATTAATGAATTCCTCATTTCCTTAAAGCCTTTTACTAATATGCTCAAAATGTGAAAATTGGTTCAGAAAATATGTTAAAATATCCAGACAAAAAAATAAGCCTTTCCAAAATATCAAAACAATTTGAACTTGAAATTGCTTTTGGGAATCTTTAAATGTTCCTATACATTGCTGGCAGCCTACAAAAGCTTCATGATGCATTTTTAATGAACCTTATTTATTATCAAATACAGGATTTTGTATTCTATCAGAAGGGTAGTTGGGTTGGCAAGAACAAAAAACAAGTTTCCTAAGATGATGTACAGATTCCCATATTTCAGTCTTACAACTCTGGAAGTCAGAATACCAGATTCATAGTACTTTTGCCTTATTAAAGTTTTGGCATAGACACACAGTGGCTTTTCTATCTGCTTAACAAATATATTGGCCTCCTCATTGCTTTTGAATTTGGGGGAATAATTTTTATAAACTTAAATGCAGTGAAAATCTTACATGTTTCAGGAGATCGTATGAAAAAAAACAATTTTTCAGTATTTCATTATTGTGCACAAATTCAGTTTTCTTGATTCTGACATACTGATGGCAGAGAATAAAACAAATCTTCATTTTACAATAAATAGCAGCATTATTAGATTATTTCTAGGTACTTACACTAGATTTCCTCTCTATTTTGATCATTTTCTTTAAGTTTTTATTAAGTAAATAATTTTAAAGCCAGGCATTCTAATCTCCCCCCCCCAAATTTACATTTACTCCCACCCTCACCCCTTAAGAAAAACCACTTAGACTTTTCTCCAGAGAATAACTACAAAGGGTTAAACAAAATCCACCCTGACAATACTAGAAACAATTCTCTCGGTGTGTGTTGGTTCACTGCTCCACAGGGCATAGCAGATGTTGTGTCTGGTAGTAAGAAGGGCCCAGGAGGTGTGGGCTGTCAATCACATGTTTGCTCCCCCCCCCCTTCTAACTACAGGCTACACTATGGATATGAAGCCCAACTAAAACAATCTGCCTCAGCTGGGGTGTGTGAGGTATCAATAACCCTTGGCAGAGGTGTCAAGAGCCTAGCTGGAACTCATCTACCCTGCTGACCAGATGCTTAGCAAGTTAACAAGATTCTGAGCGTTCACCACTTTTCCAACACAACAATTAACACAACTGGAAAATCACTGCAGATAATCTGTAAAAGAATATTATCAAAGTTGCCCTTTATAAAACAGAGGCAAAGTAATACTGGGCTACATTATGAAAAGGAATATTTTAAATTTCAAGTTGGTCTGGTGCTTTGGCTAAATAAATAAGATTAAAAAAACCTGAAAAATTTATAATCAAAAGGTATTATCTTATTACATTCATATACATATTTTCTGAATGCATTAAAACTATATTCAATTCTATCCTTCCAATGTGACATTTTCTCTTTGAAAATAACTGAATCTAGCATATTTCCTCATAAGATATCTAGGCTAACACTTGGGTCAAGAGTAGAATCTAAACAGGCAAAGTAGTGATAAAATGAATAATATTAGTCAGCATATATAATAAGAAGTTACTCAGTTAACATTTATATATCTATATAACTACAAAGAAATAAAGCATTACAGTTATCTTATTAAAAGAAGACTCCCCTTTAAAAGACTGTACACAAAATTGATATATTTCCTGACGTGAATATACTTCATGTTTTCTTTTCAAGTTATATTACTCTTATGATACTCCCCATCCTCATTCACAATTCTGTTAAATAAAAATTATATGATTTTTCTAGAAAAATATATCCTATTTCTAGAAAAATGGTATACAGAAAACACGAATATTAGCTTTAAACAATTTAATGTTGTTTGTCTTTGCTTTGAAATTCAATAATGCCATCAGCCTGTAAGACCTCTTAGAGCCCAGTGCTTCACACAGTGAAAGCTGCTTTCTGCTACAAAAGCTCAGCAGCTGTGGCTCCCGCAGATACCCTTAAAGACAGATATAATAAAACACTGGGAGGGAGGAGGTCGACACAGGAGCATGAAATGGACGAGATGAAGCCCCTTTGTCACCGCCACGCAGACTCTAAAGTTACTATAGTAACATACAGTATTAAACTCCAGGTGGATTGACTTAATCTTCTTCAAACAAAAAATAAAGGTTAACAAAAACCAAACCAATAATGATTATGATCACTCTACCCAAATATTTTTCAAGAAGTTGTTATTTTGGGTTTAGTCTGGATAGATGAGGAACAGGGTATGCTGGCTCATGTTCTGATTTGAAGAAATAACCCCAGATGTAAAAGAGATGAGGGAAGAAATGAAATTTTAAAACATTTTGAATAAATCCATTGACTTGAGTAACAAGAAAATCTGAGCAATAATGAGAGAAAAATTAGGCTATCAGTTTTCTCAAACCCATTTTTTCCCTACATTTATCCTATGTTTACTAGGGACAGTTTAAGTGATAATACCTCTAGATCCAGCTCTAAGTGCAGCGATAATTCTGCAACCTTTTGTTAACTTTGGATGAAGAATTTCAGACTATATCAGTTTTAGTTTGTTTTCAGAAAGAAAAGATATAAGGTGCAATAATTATGAAACAGGAGGTAGAAAATTAGCCTATGAGATGTGAGACAAAAATGTAAAAAGACAAGGAAATCAATCACAAACTAAGCACTAATTTTTAAATTTCATAATGGAAGTAAATCTAAGTGTTTAGAAGATATAGTCATCTATTAGAGTAGATGTAAAGTTCTATTGTTTCTTCTTATAGGCACAGACCTTACTGCTGTTATCATTTCATTTATAAAACATCCTGGTAGGCAAAATCTCACAAACTCTTTATTTTACCCAAACACACACTTTCTCTCTCCCTGTCTCTCTGATACACAAATCTTATATACAAGCAATCTTATGTTTTGCTTTATTAAATGCCCATATTTTTGTGGCTCTATATTCAAATGTCAAATTTTATGTGTTTATTATAAAACATGACTTGTGATAATAAATGTTAACATGTACATTTGTATTTTGGATTCATTTGACTTTGACTTGAACTGTTCTTTTTGATGCAGCTCTAATGATCTGAAAGAGTTAAGATAAGACTTTCTGAACCTTAATTTATGCCATGGAGTTAGGCACCAAGGCAAGCTGGACTCAGTAAGAATATTTTTAGTAGGATTTAGCTAACAGTGTGAGACATACCTTTAATGGATTTAGTTTGGGTAAACAACCTTTGTCTAGACAGCCCAAATGTCACAGGTATTGGTGCTCATTTTAAGTGGTAACTTCTATGTAAATAATTGCAAAGTTGCGTTTTGTGCTTTATACTGATATTTTATGGAATAAGGTTTTCAGTCATATCAAGAGCTAAATGTGTACTCATACATAGTGGTTTTAATCATGGAGATTTTTACCAGTTACTCTTATTTGACAATATGGGAACAATTAGGTTTTAGATTGCATTCTAAGATTTTTGATATGGTTGCTAAGAGCTGCTTACAGTTTGTACTAGTGTTAGGAAATATGGAAAAGAGATGTGGGAAGGAAGAGCTGAAAGCAGAATTGGGGGAAAAGTGAGGGGCAAAATTTATGGTGACGAGATGAAGAAATACAATTAGTACAGAGGAGTAAAGACATTTATTAGAAGTAAAGACATTTATTCATTAAATCAATACATATACATATGAACATTTTAAACTTTAACAGAGTTGTATCTTTTGTCCAAGGTGAATTGCTTCTCCACTTCCTTGTAATAACTCTTTTAAATATTCGTAAGACGTAAAGATACCTTATATCAAGTATTTGTAATTAATTGATTTAAAATCATGTAGCCTTTACTAATTATGGTAAAGTTTGTCTGTAAAATATTTGTTGTTCAACTCATTATTTTGTTGAAGAATCGTAAGGAAGGAAGGAAGGAAAATGTTCCCGGACTTGTGGAGGCATTCAAATGAGCACACAGGTTCTGCTGTAATGACAAATGTAATTCACACCTACCCCAAGGCCTAACATTTTGAACATTGCCCCAACCGCCTGTAGGAATAGTTATTGCACTCTCAAATTTAACTTGTTTTATAATAGGTGCTTCCTTCTTATTTTGTTTTCTATAGTTTCTAAAATTCTAGGAAAGAGTAACATAATTTATTCCTTATCGCCAAAATAGTAAATTTATTATTTTATAGGTTAAAAGAACAATCTCAAATTATTAACAATAAATTCTGACAAACCCAATGATATGTGATTGAAGTTATAAAAACGAGTAAGATCAAGTAAAGAATCCCTGTACAAGAATAAAAATTTCATTCTAGGAGAATTGTCCATAAATCTTTTTGTACAGAATAAAGTTTTTGCCTTTACATGAAAACATTCAATTATGTATGCATGCAAATTTCTATTCTTCATTACTTTAATTTTGTTAAGAAAAAACAAGTGTCATTTGAGTTTGCTATTTATTTTGCTGGTTGATAACATCAGAAATCCCATGCCCCAGAACAAAATAAAGGGGATATGGAATCCAAAGCAACACCACTGAATGAAATGTTGCCTAAAATGTGAATGTGCCACTCATAATCCTATTTGTATATTGCATAATCTATTACTTCTTTTTCTTGTGTTCTTTTTTTTCTTTCAAAATGCATTCCACATTTTACCAGAAGGGTAGGCCGGGTTTGAACCAATAGTGAAAAACCCAGAGCTCTAATAACTTTTGCAAATATAGTAAGTCTGCTCCATTGTATAAGTTGTACAGACAGGTCAAAAAGAAATGGATTTTTAAAAAATAAATTAGTTTAATTGATACAAAAATAGCATAGTGAGTAATAGGTCATACAAAGCAGTTTTGGCATCTTCATTCAGAGTAGCAAACAAGGGAAGGCAAGGAGGCTACAAGTCATGTTTTTAGTGCTATCAGCTGGAAAGTATGTCAGACTCTTAAAATTGCTGTAATTTTCACCTCAGGCATCCCAAGGAGCTCAGTAAACCTTCCAGGATGAGATCCACAACAATCTGTAAGTTCCAGCACCCTCCTTGCAAACCCTGCAGGATACCTCAAATTCTCCAAGACTCTACTGGCAGCCGCAACAACTTGACTCTGACCTCATTGAGCATTCTATCAGAATAACAGACCCACCCTCATCTGATTCTCTACAGGAACAGGAAAAGAGAAGAGTCAGAAAGAAATGACAAAAGCCATTAAGACAATTCGTGTGCAGAACAAGTGTTTTAATGATCTTACAGCTTGCACCTCAAGTTCCCTAACTTTAAAAGAAGCGAGAACTGGAGGGTCTAATGAGTAAAGATCATATTTATGGGGGCACACCTATGCTCTCTACAATGTATATCTTGTGAGTACATAGGAAAGAGTGTTTGAATAAGTTTTTTATGAGATAATAACATTTAGTACAGTCAGTGATAATCATTTATCTTTTCTTTTTCAGAGGACATAAGCTCCTCCAAAAGTTGCTACTGTTCTTTAATTGTGTTCACATCAGAAGGGAAACTCAGAAAGATCAAAATGATGGTAGGAGCAATTATTGCTGCTTTACTTTTCTTTCCTATTTCCCAAAATAGAAATGGACTTTGCAATGATTTCTGCACAAAATACTGAGCTAAATTCACTTACGGAATTAGTTTTTCCATGTATATTTCTAAAAGTCAAATTAACATTCATAAAATCCTGTAATGTTTGTAGTTTTCTTTAAATGAAGATACTCTAATGTCTAAAATTTTTTTAATGAAATTCTGTTAACTAATTTGTTTATGACTTTCATTGCTGGACTATTTCATGTTTCAATGTTTTCTCAAAGTATGAAGATTTTGAAGTATGTGTCAGACATACTTAATAACCACCACATTCAAAGAAAACAGAATTTTCCCTCTTGGTTGTGTAACACAGACTCTGCTTTGGAGCTTGCATTTCAAGTAATGGTCAATAAATACTAAAAAATGATTAAAATTTTTCTAAAATATATGAAAATAGTGGGATAATTACTGAATGAAATGTAAAGTTCTAATTGGTTATCTATGTTTGCATTACATAAATTTAAATTATTCTTAATGCTACATGTAATTTATAATACATTAACAGTTTATTATAATATGAACTCTATAGGGCAGTGCCAACAATTTTTGTTCATTCCTTCATGTTCAGAATCAAAACAGTGCCTGGCACATAATAGATACTCATTGTTTATTGAATGAACAAATGATAAAATTACTGAATTTGGTGTAATTTTCTGCAACTATAATTCAGAAAATGTTTGTTTCCTCTTTAATGAGGGAAGAACATATAGCAAAAATGCACAAAATTTGTAAGTGTATTTGTTTATAAATTGTTATTCTTTCTCTGAATATTTTACTAGGTTAAGGTAAAAAAAACGATTCAGAGACAAAACTATTAAGAATAAAATTGCAGGGGTTGGAGCAGTGGCTTGGCAGTTACAGCGCTTGCCAGACATGCGCGAGTACACAGGTTCAAATCCCAGCACCCAAGTACACAACTAAGTGTCAGAGCAATGGAACCCATGTGAAAAACTCAATAAAAATTGATTTTCTCTCTCTCTCTCTCTCTCTCTCGTCTTTTTCTCTTAAAAAAAGAATAAAATTGCATATTTACATTGAAAAGTTAACTATTTATAAGGGAGTCTATCAAAAAACGTGCTTCTTTAACACAGTTTGAGTGTAAAGGGAAATCATCACCTCAAATACAAGGTTAACCTGTCCAGAACAAATTGTTCTCTCAAATCACTACCATATTTGCAACAGTTAGTACCTATCTGGAGGTATTGGTACTGCAAAATTAGAATTCACTTTTTTTTTTCCCTAGGAAGTTGAGAACTTCAGAGAAAGGCCTAAAACCTCCACTGATTTCAGGACTGATGCTACACAGGGGTTCCTGTTGTGCTTGTTTTAGTTTATCCCATAAGGCAACCTTTTGTTTTCTGTTTTTCGTTTTTTGTGGGGTTTTTTTTTTGGTATATATATTTTGTTTCCATTTCTAACTGAGATATGATATATTAGTCACCATGGAGACATGACAAAAATGTTAATTTTGCTTTTTCAATATGATTTCACTACCAAGAAATGAATTATTTAAAATATATTTATTTTGGGATTCTTATGAGTCAGTCTATCTATCATCAATAGCCCACTTTATTTAACTTAGCCCACTTTAGCCATGCTTCTCTGAACTTAAACAAGAAACAGAAATACTGTAGCTTTGCTCCCTAATAATTACCCAGGATGCTTCTTCAGATGCTGGAAACTTTGAGCCCACCTTGCCTGCCTCTTCCCCACCTCCACCTCAGTTCCAAACAACCTCTGACTCTTGCTTTTGAGGCAGCAATGAACATCTTTGAACATTCAGTCACACAGTCCTGGTAGGAATCTCAAATTGACCCTGGTGGAACTGTTCCCCAGAGCAAATCCCTAAAGTCTCTGAGCCTTGGCTTCCACATTAATGAGACTATGATAATAAGACTTATTTAGAGGATTTTCATGAGAATTTCAGGTATTTTACATGAAGAATTTGAGACTGTGACTGCCCTGCTTATAGTAATTTGGTCAATACACAGTTACTCGCTACATTTTCATTTGTGGTTACTGCTGATCTCTAGACTCCCAAAATGGTTGTTCTGATCTGACATGTTGTGGTTTTCATGGATGAAGCTTTATTCTCTTTCAGTTGTGGGTGCATCCTGGCTCTGACATTAACCAGCTGCTGTTCTCTGATTTTCTCATTGATAGAATGTGGATTATGAAACTCTCTTACAGCATTAAGGGGAATAAATTAAATAATGCACAAATATTATTTTTACATAGTGTGAGTGGCACATGAAATACAATAAAAAGGCAATTCTTCTTATAAATTAAAGAAATAAAAATTAGTGCCCAGAACACTACAATTAAATCATTTTAGCTGTTTCACAAGTAAAGCTAGTCAACAGGAAATACATTGATTTTAAAATTTTTACTTACTTCTGTGAAAGACTAAAAATGCATCTATAATGGTGAGAGGTACAAATGATCTGGGAAGCTTTGAGATTTAAAGAGCATTGTTTCCTCGAATTTGTGCCTGTGGATTTTCTGCATGCAATTATTTAGCCTAGACTAGTCAAAACTGGAGTTGTGTACGTGTGTGTTTGTAGATATTTATGTAGATATAAAGATAGATATTTATATATCTACGTATAGATATATAACTGCAATATAAAGAAAAATACCATGGCATATTATAAAATGAATATAATATTATAGTAGATAAAGATATTTATTGATATATATATAGAAATAGATATTTATATATCTATGTATAGATATATAACTGGCAATATAAAGAAAAATACTATGGCATAATATATAGTGAATACAATATTGTCATAGTTATGAATTAATGCATTTATTTTAAAATTATAATTCCTATTATAATGAACTCAAATATTGTATTTTACATAATCCACCAATAAAAGAATTTATGCCTACTCTACTTTAAGGCTCATATCACCTCCTTAACAACTGCTTGCTGAATAAACAAAATTGGGTAAAATGCATTTATACGGTCCTCTGGAAGACAGGGTTCTCCCAAAGAATTCAACAGGAATGCTTAGCAAAAGACGTTCCTCCCCATAAAGAGCTTTCACCATTCAAAACACTGACTGAATTATTCGTATTCCTCATCTTTGCCAGTCTGACTGGAGTGAGGTGAAATCTCACTTAAGGTAGTTTTGATTTTCATTTCTCTGACTGCTAGTGATTTAGAACACTTTCTCATGTATTCATTGGCTTGTTCAATGTCCTCTGTTGAGAAGTTTCTGTTCAGCTCTCTGGCCCATTTATTAATTGGATTGTTTGTGTTTTTGTTATTGAGTCTTTTAAGTTCTACATAAATTATGGATATTAGTCCCCTGTCATAGGGATCACAGACCATGATTCTCTCCCATTCTGTAGGTTGTCTCTTGACTATTTTGACTATTTCCTTGGCTGTACAGAACCTTTTTAGTTTAATGGCATCCCACTCATTGATTTTAGACTATAATTCTTTAACTTTAGGATCCTTGTTTAGGAAGTCATTACCAACTTCCATATGCTGGAGTGTTGGTCCTAATTTTTCTTATAGCAGATGTATGGTAGCTGGCTTAATTACTCATTCTTTGATCCATTTAGAATTGATTTTTGTGTATGGTGAGAGATAAGGATCTAGTTTCAATTTTCTGAAGAATACGAATAACAACAAATGCTGGAGGGGTTGTGGGGAGATAGGAAAACTAGTACACTGTTGGTGGAATTGCAGACTGGTCCAGACATTCTGTAAAGCAGTGTGGAGACTCCTCAAAAAAGGGTTGGATCCACCATAGGATTCAGTTATCCCTCTTCTGGGTATTTTCCCAGAGGAGTTAGAATCAGCACATTACAGCGACACAGCAATATCCATGTTCATAGCAGATCAATTTACAAAAGCTAAATTATGGAACCAACCCAGATGCCCTCACTGGATAAATGGATCCATAAGCTCTGATATATATACACACACACACACACACACACACACACACACACACAAAATGGAGTTCTACTCAGCTATTAGAAACAATGATATTGCATCTATTGAAGGTAAATGGATGGCATTGGAAGAAATCATGCTGAACGAAGTTAGTCAAACACAGAGAGTCAAGGGCCAAATGGTATCCCTCATTTGTGGAGGCTGGACCTAATCCCAGGCTCGTATGTAAAGTAGACAAACTCATGTATTAGATTCATAGAACAAAAATGCAAAATTTTAATATTTATGAGATACAGTTGCAAGATACTTCATAAGATATTTGAACAAGCTATGCTGCATACCTGTGCAAAAACCTAAATGTTTAATCTCATTGTCAAATATTTTGAAGAATAACAAGAGATGATAGAAGGGAGGAGAAGGGAAATGTTGGAACTAAGATAAAGCAAGGTACATTCCAAGCAGTTATAAATGTCACTGTATATACTATAGCTGTATATACAAATAAAAATGTTCTTCATAGGTAGAAGAACTATGTCACTGTATTTGGGTTGTTTAGGAACAATATAGGAACCAGAAGAAATGCAAGGGATCAGGGGATGGGAGGAAGGAGGTAGAGGGATATGTTTATGTGTGGGAGGGATATTGAACAAATTGTATTGCTGAATTGTGTGCATCTAGGAATATGTGACAACTAATCCCAAATTAATAAAACCAGAATGCACTAATAAAAATAAATTTAAAAAATAAAATTAAATTAAGAAAAAACAAAATAGTGACTGAAAAGGCCTCCAAGAGTAGGAGAACCCCACAGATTGACTACAAAGAGTCTCCACTGAGGTTGTGTTGGAGAGCCTTCTGAAAGAGCTAAGAAAACAAGCAGAGGAAGAACACATGCACGGAGCTTCTGAGAATCCTGAGACATCCCTGCATAGAGGCTTGAAAACAGAACTTATAGTACATGTAGAATGGAACCAAAGCTGCCTTCTTAGCTTTGTTGGCCACTTATTTGTAGCAAGCATTTTTCATGCAGGAGAAATGGGGTCCTTGGCAAATGGATATGTGCTGGAATAGAGTGTTGGGGTGGTTAAGTTTGTCTAAAAATCAGATCCCATGTCAGCTAGTGAATTCATAATAAATACCTTTTCTGAGCTTTCACATTACAAATGCTATTAATTGTCTGAATAAAATTGGTTGAAAGGGAAATTAATCTACTGGAGGAAACTACCTTAAGGCATAGAGAAGGTAACGGTTCTGTTTTATGAAGAAACAATTAGTCAATTCTTTCAAATAGGTCAGAAGACAACCTAGATCATAAAGGCCAGAAATTTTCATTGTCACACCAAAAAATAATAACAGAAATTCATAGAGGATTTTTTGTTGTTACAAAAATCTTAATGTTTAATTGGATAGGGATTGGATGCTAAATCTCCTGTCAAGAACAGCCTTGAGATCTTCACAATTAGATTTAAAAAAGTAAAGATATTTACATGAGGGGCTGGAGCAGTGGCTCCGCGGTTAAGGCGCTTGCCTGGCATGCACCAGTACACAGGTTCAAACCTCAGCACCCACGTACACAACTAAATGAAAGCCATGTGAAAAACTCAATAAAAATTGATTCTCTCTGTCTGTCTCTCTCTCTCTCTCTCTCACTGTCGTTCTTTCTTTAAAAAAAAAAGATATACATGAGTGTGAATGGCACCTGCACCTTATAGTTTAACTCAATTTTGCAAAACAAAAAACAAAAAAACACACAAAAACTCTCAAACTATTTTTCTATACTTTTACCACAATTGGAACTTTCCAGAAATTGAACCATTATATAGAAGAATGGAAATATGTCCCTTCTTTTTTTCAGACTAACACCTATGTCAGTGCCACGTATACTTGCATTGCTACAACACACTTGAATGTGTCTTCTGTTTGCCATGTGTAGTTTCAGGCATATAACCTGAGAACCACTGATAGAGCCTTTCAGGGGTGTAACAAAGTCATATGGGTTGGGAGTGGAAAAGGGCTTTCTCTTAGCGTAGTTTAAGTATTAGCATAAACTTCTCAATCTACATTCCAATATAAACATGCTATGGGAGAACACGTTCCTAGACAACAATAGACTATATAGTTCTTGGTAGTCTGATGTTCCCATCAGGAGGATCCTGGCTCTGTGATGGGATTTATACTGCTGTGGCCCTTCAGAACTTTCCTTTTCTACCACTCTGGAGCAAATTTAACACTCATCTTGTGCCTTCATTGCTTATCAGCTTATCTGAGTAACAGACATCGGCTGGTCTCACTGCTTCGTGTCCATGTGCAGAAAACACTTGAACCTAAAGATTGCACCAATGACCAAGTGGCTCTTGAGAAGAAAATTTCTTAATGTAGTTTGCTTACACTTACATTTGCATTCATTTCCAAGACAATCCATGCCAGTCAAAATTTTAATCTCACTGGAAGACTGAATGCAATCAAGTTTCAGGAGTTGAAGACTGTATCTTTTTGATCTTTTGTTGTTTGTACTATGCAATGTGAGAATGCACACAAGCTGCTGAGCACAAAACCTAAAACACAGCAAATGATTTAACTTGCCAGTTATCATTATTACCCATTATCATCAATTATTTTGTTATTCTTTTGGATATTCAAGATAAAACCACTTTACAACTTGATATCAGGAAAGGGTCATCTTTCAGTTCTTGAAAGTCTCATAGGAGGGACTGGAGCAATGGTTCAGCAGTTGGAGTGTTTGCCTGGAATGCACAAGGACCCAGGTTCAAACCTCAGCACCACATACACAACTAAGTTTCAGAGAAACAAAGGCCGGATGAAGAAACTAAAGTTGATGATTCTCTCTCTTTCTCTCACTTCTCACTCACTCTCCCTCTCCTAAAAAAAAAAAAAAAACAAAACTCTTTCATAGGAAAATGTAACTTTTTTAAAAAGAAAAGCATAAAATGGTATTCATAATGTTTGTAGATTTTGTTTATAAATGTTTATAATAAAGTTGAAATCAAAATGAAAGACATTTAATTAACATTAATTTGTTTTATCCTTAATATAAATTATTTTTTCCTTTGTAAATAAAAGTTAAAATATTTTAAGTATTCATACTTGTTTCTAAATTTTTTTAAGTGTATAGACTAAATGAAAAAAGTATAAGTAATAATTTATTAGAAATATAGAATACAGGGGCTGAAGTGGTGGCTCAGTGGTTAGGGTGCTTGGTGCCTGCCTGGCATGCGCAAGTACACGGGTTCAAACCCCAGCATCCACATACACAACTAAGTGTCAGAGCAATGAAACCCATGTGAAAAACTCAGTAAAAATTGATTCTCTTTGTCTCTCTCTCTCTCTCTCTCTCTCACTGTTTTCTCTCTTAAAAATATATATAGAATACAATATGATATTTTTCATATTTATGTAAAGATTAATTTCTGGTTTTGATTTTTTTAATTTACAGTATTATTTACAGAATTGGCCAACATTCTTTTTCTGCAGCAGTCAGGCTTCTTTGTGACAAATGAGCCAGAATAACAAAGCATTTTCTAGCATCAGTAATGGGATAAGTTCTCTTTCACTAATATAACCCAAGAGACATGATTCAATTATGACTATTTGTTCACCAAATCAGTGTGTACAACACAGACTTTTCTATATCAATATATCTTCAGTGAAGTGTTCAGATGGTCCTTAACAATTAGACATCGTATTTCATATATTATGAGATTTCTGAAAAATAAATGAGTGATTTGAAGATGTGCCCAATCAGAATTCCTTCAAAATAACAGTGTACATTATATCAGGAATTATCTCTGGCCAGATGTAACCCATTGCCAGGTACAGGGATCCTGGGAGACCTAGATTGCTGGAGGTCTACTTTCTCAAAGAGGCTAATATTGCTTACCAGTATAAACAGGTCATTGATGTCTTGACCGTGAACTAGTGCCACAATGCAGAGCTACAAGATTTTTGAAAGACATTTGTGGGAAAGTGTAATAAAAAAATAACAAAAATTCCCAAGTCCTACTGACAAAATGACAAATGGATTCAATGATTTTTCAGGGTCTCTGAAGGCCCCCCAAAATTTGCAATTGTGCTTTTAAAGTCTTAGGATGAGAAGTTTCACATATTGCAAAATAGCATGGCTAGTGTGGTTTTAACATAAGTCTTTTAATCACAGGTGATAAATATGAAAACATTTTTCTTATTCATACAGGTATATTCCCAAATGTAAGAAAAATAATTTTTAAAAAATTTACTCACCAACCCAAGTATATAAACTATACTTGAAGGACAAAGTCATTTTTTAGCATTAAATATAGGCAAAAGTATAATTAGAATTATTTTATCTTAATATTTAAATTATTTTGGGCCAGTAATATTTGGATAATACTGTTTATTTTCTTTTTACATTTTGTAGAAAGATTAAATTCAAGTTTTAATTCATTTTTATTGAGTCCAATTCCTATTAGTAAGAGCTAAGAGCAGCTGTATAAAGCAATTTTAACAATGAGGATATTCTTAAAAATATTAATTGTATACATTTGGCATGTACCCTTTATAAGCTCGCTCTGTTGTGTGGATGATGTATGCCAAATCTTCTGTAGTTCTTTTTTATCATTGTAAAGAATATAATATAAAGATATTGATTGGTCTCTATGTCCAACATATAGGTTAACAGTTCATTTAATAATGATAACTTACAATTTGATATGCTTTATAATGTATAAATTCCTATGTTACTAATCTCATTTTAAAAATGTGTTATCTTACAAACCAGAATTTTTCTCAAATTAATATCCTTAAACATTTCCCAATTTTCTCCAAGTCCAATTTAGGATTTTTTTCCGAATGTGTTGTTATTTAAAACAGTCAATTTAATAATAAACAGAGAACTCCACAGGATGAATTATAGGTTCTGTCTTCCTACATGTTAAACTTTTGCCCTTTTTGAAGAACTCTTCCACCTTTAAAAATGTGTCCTTGGATCCTCTTAAGTATTTAGGCAGGAGAAGGTTTTGTAGACTTTTAACCTGATTAATGACATTTGTAGAAATGTGATAAAATAAAAATGAGCCTAGTCACTACTAGCTTAAGATTCTCTCTTCAATTAAAAATAATGTGTGCATATTAAATATCATTGTAAATTAGGTTTAAAAACATAACCATAGAGAATTGCTAGTGTGTTAGTAGCTTATGCTTATTCTATTATATTTAACAACAAAACATTTGTCGTATTTTGATGATTATGCTAAAGCAAGTGTTTTGAAAAATCACTGGCTTTTTCACATCTCCGAGCTTGCCCTGTTTGGGGGCAGGGGAGAACAAGAAAGGAAACATTTCTAGAAAAGCCACTTTGGTGATATCTGAGACAACACCATTCTTATTTCACTGGGATTTTATTTCATTCTTGTAGGCTTAACATCTCACTGCATGAACAAAGAAAATATCATGTGAAAAGGGCTTCAGGCTAGCTACTTCCAAAAGGATTCAACCTTCCAAGTGCTATCAATATCATCCATACACCCACACAGTTAGCACTTTTGAATACATTTACTGAAAACCATTAATAAAGCAACAATCTTAGTCTGGTTCTTAACCATGTGTCACAGTGAAATAAGTTCATGTAAATCTGTGAACTGCACGACAATGATCAAATTAACAGTCATTTCAAGAAAAAATGCCCCTCAGGCTGAAAAATAATTAGTAGTCTCTCACTATCTTTTCCTCCTAATAAAAATCACGATATTATTGTTGACTGTGCTAATAAAACACCTCTCATGACCCTGATGTAGCTTGATGTAAAATGTAAGGACTGTTCTATTGTGCAGTCTCACACATCTTTTATTGAACATTTCCATTTGGCTCTTCATCTGCGAACACAAGGGCCCATAGAAACTGAAGAACTTTTGTCACCGTGTAATGCAACTCTCACTTGTTTATTACTGCAGTTAATACAACACCCACTTTGAAATTCATTGTCTCTGAAATTTAACTTTTAACTGCATAAGCTGAATATTCAGAGCTTTGGATATGAGCAGGAACAAGAGCAAGAGGCAGGGAGAGCAAACAGAAAACCCATTTAGTGCATAAAGCAACCAAGGTTAGCAAATACATTGCTATAAGCCTTGAACACAGGATTTTGAGTTTTAGAAAAACACCAATTGAGGAAGCCGTAATAGTCATATAGGTTATTCAACATAGTTTCCTCTTGGTTGTTTATATTCACTCCGCAACTACTTATTGAATGCTCTTGTGCAGAAGAATATTGTAGGTCTAATGAGGGACAGAAAAAAGTAACACACAATCCTTGTCCTCAAGTTTATCAAAGACCTGTTAGATTGGGTTTCTGTGCTAAAGTGGCTAATGAGTTGGTTACTCATGCTTTCAATACACAAACTGAGGATAAAATGCTAGTCATTTGCAAAAAAATACAAAAGCTTGATAAAGTCAGTAAACTACTGAAGTATGTGAATCAATCAGAACATTGATATATATATATGTGTGTGTGTGTGTGTGTGTGTGTGTGTGTGTATAATTCATAAGAACTTAGGTTTAAGGAATATACATGATTCAACAAGTAAGATATTGTTTTTGCCCTCAAGTAGCTTGGTGATGGAATATTCATGACAACAGCTAAATATAATACAAGCCAGAATATCATCAGATCAGCTGTCTTAGTGGACAACTCAGTAGTGAAATATTTTGATTTATTTTTGCAAATTCTGAATCAGAAATAAGTATCTTAGCATCCCTCTAAATCCCTGTTTATCAAAGTGGGTTCTGTGGCAGCTATGTTAAAAAATGTCTAGTAAGTTTGGAAATACTAGATTAAGCCAAGTTAAATATCTCTAGCACTGTAATATGGTCATGTACATTTGTGAATCTCTAGGAAAAAGTGTTCCTTGCACAGAACATTCAGGGGACTGGTTCTGTGGATTAAAGCTTGTCACAGTCATATCTGATGGCTGACGAGAGCAAGTATAGACTCACATGCCCTATCCCTGGAAGGTGGGTCTAGAAATACTTATTTTTAAGACTCTTTAGGTGGTTTCAACATAGCTGCAGTTATCTGATTGGTAATTGATATTTGAGAGTCTTCAATACTAAAGTATGCCTTTATCCTTACGTGCTATAGGTGAGTCAAGATTCACAAACATTATTTTCAATATAATAGTAAGCATTAAAACATTGTTTCAGAAAGTTTTTCAATAAGTACATTTTATAATATCCTCCATTTCAGACCATCTTCTGTTAACTGAGACAGACTAACTTTATAAAGAAGACATTTATTTGGCTCAAGCTCTAGAGTTTCAAAGTCCAAGATCAGGAAGATTCATTGGTTTGAATTTTGGGGATGGTGTTAAGGGTGGTTGATGTCAAACCCTGAGGAATGCATGAGAGAAGAGATCACATCTGGAAACAGGAAGTCAAAGAGAGATAGCCATCCCACAAATCCTTGGAGGGCATTTCCCCAATTGGCCTTAGGTACTCCCACTAGTCCCCGCCCCCCTCTTAAATTTCCCATCTTCCCACATTGCCACTCTGAGGACCCAGCTTTCCGTACATGAACCTTTACAGGACAAACAATATCCAAACCATAGCACCCTCTGTTGGAATTAATGCAAATCCTTCATTTTGTAGGCTACATTCTTTACATCATAATGATGTTAAATTTTTGGAGAGAAAGAGGAAGGGATTCTGAATATCAATTAGAGCTCAAAGATCTTTCTGGTTATTCTTGAAACAATTATATATATTGTTCAGCAATTCTGTCAGCATAAGATGAACTCCACTAAACCTATTCTTTATGATTTCTTTTCTTTCTCCTTTCTTATTTTTTGTACAAAGTAAAACTTACCTTCCTCTCCATGGGCCTAAGTAGCCAAGGACTCATCAAAGAGAACTGGGCAGAGGAAAATATGTACCTTCATTTCAGATATTACATACAGTCTGCTGGGTTTCTAATATTTAAACACTCCACCCTATGTCACTTCCAATTATATGCTGCTCAGGATGTTTTGATAAACTATTTCCACTCTGAGTTTTGCAACGTAAGTTTCAGTAGGGATCAGCTCACAAAAGTTATTTAGTGAGTAGCAGAGACTCTCAAGAAGTTCAAAGAAAAGAAAAAAGAAAAAAATTCATAAAATTGTTTTCATTCACCTCTATCTTGAAAGATGCAATTTATATGACCTATGTCATATAGTATATAAAATTATGTTGACATTGATTTTCTTAAAAAAAAAAATGAAGACTGGGGCTGGAGCGGTGGCTCAGAGGTTTCGGCGCTTGCCTGGCAAGCATGAGGACCCGGGTTCAAACCCCAGCACCACATACACAACTGAGTGTTGGAGCAGCTAAGGCCATGTGAAAAACTAAATAAAGTTGTTTCTCTCTTTCTCTGTCTCTCTCACTGTCCCTCTCTCTTAAAAAAAAAATGAAGACTAATGCCATAATTATTAGTATAATTTAACCAAAGGATTATTGGGACAGTGAATGTCATTGTCCTATTAGCCAGTCAGTGTTTTCATTTTATTTCATTCATTCTATATTTAAGAAATCTGACAAAACTGTAACCTTTGTTTAGAAAACTCTTGTACTTAGGAATAAGTATAGTTTCAAGAGAAATGACTACAGCTTAAAACCTGGTATCTCACATCAGTTTTCTCAAAGTGGTTCATACTACTTTTATTTAAAATAACATTTTTATTGCCATTTGTATATCTTCTTTTGAGAAATGTCAATTCTGATCATTTGCTCATTTTTGCTTGGATTGCTTGTTTTTTTGTTTTTAGGATTTTTGATTTCCTAATATATCCTGGAAGCTGATCTTTTGTCAGATGAATAGTTAGCAAATATTCTCTCCTATATGTTCTTTCTTCTTTCTTCATATTCTCTTTTTACTAATTGATTCTTTCAATGTGCAGAAGTTTTTCAGTTTGATGCAAGCACATTTTTAGCCACCTGGGGAATGCAAATCAAAACTACAATAAACTACTCCTTTACTCCAGTTACAATAGCTAGTATCAAAAAAATGAAAAATAACAAATCATGCAAAGATTTAGAGATAAAGGAATTCTTGTACACTGTTGATGGGAGTATAAATTGGCACAGCCATTATGGAGAACAGTATGGAGGTTCCTCAACAAAGCAAAACTAGTTATGACAGTATCCAGCTATCCCAATTCAGGGTACACATACAAAGAAAGGAATCAGCATAACAAAGAGATACCTGCATGCCCTGGTATCTACAGCACTATTCATAACAGTAAGATATAGAATAACCTATGTACTTAACAACAGATGAATGACTGAAAAAATTGCAATATATATATATATATATGAATATTATTCAACCATAAAGAAGAAAGAAACCTGTCCTTTGCAGCAAATTGAACAGAACTGGAGGACATTAAGTGGAATAAGCCAGACACACAAAAAAATGTACTCTATGTAATCTCCCATATGTGGAAGCTAAGCCAACTTAAATATGGAATAGTGATCATTGGAGGTTGGGAACGTACAGTGTATGATGAGGGAGGATAAATGGAGGTTGGATTTGATCAGTGCATGCTATATACATGGTTGGAAATATCACACTGAAAAGCATTAGTATGTTCAATTAACACATGTTAATTAAAAATAACTTTAAATGATTTTATAAACCTCAATTTCTTTAAGTATAAAAATAATACTGCTGATGTACACATGTAACTCAATATACTCCACTATTATCTCTCACATTTCTGTAAACTCACTGGACTCAGCTGGGTAGTTTTCACTAGAAGTTTCTCACAGGGTTGCAAACAAATGATGGCTGGTGTCCTCTGAAGGTTGGATTGAGTGGGCAATGCATGGTAGATGTTACATGGGTACTCAGCTACGGCACAGATCACAGCATCTACAGAGGATATTTTTGAATAGTCAGATTTTTTAGCAGACTTACAGATTTTAGAGCCTTTTCACAGGTTCATAGTGCAAGAATATTGAGAAGTTCAGGGTGAAACTGTAAGGCTCAGTATGACTTCATCATGAAAATCCCGGGTACCACTTTGTACATTCTATAGGAAAATACAAGTCACTGTGTTGGAGCAGATTCAAGAGAGGAGCTAGACTTCATCTCCTGAGAAGTAGCAGATACATTTATGGAGGAAGGGAACTGTAGTGTTTAGCTTTCACTATTACAGCTTTTTAGTAGTTCTTCTCTCTTCAAAAACAGAAACGTCTCAAAATCAAAGTAAGACATTTCAGTGAAAGCACTTCTCCCTCTACTACACAGAGACCTAACACCATTTCAACTCCTTCCGGGTTCTGTTGTTGTAGTTCTTAAGGCAGAGGAAAGACAACAAAAACCCTTAAATTATTTTTATAAACATTACCAATAATTTTATGTTTTGCCATAGATATGGCAAATATAGTATAAAGTGTGAATTTAGAAGAAAATATAATTACTCTTGTTTTACCTAGAATAACAAACTATTAAACAAAGCGTATGAGGACCCATGTTATTTATTTTATGTATATTTAAATGGAGAAAATATTAGCAATCCTATTTTGCAAATGAGCCTTGAAAGGTTTAAGTGTTTCTTGTATTGTTTTGCCTAGAATTGAAACTTTATTAAGTAGTAAAACTGAGATTGAAGTCCAGGAACTTATGTTCCACTATGCATGCTATTTCAATAAAAAGTTAATGAATAACTATGAAAACATATGCAGAAATTGGAGGTGAACACATGGAGGAGCAGAAGATGCTGCGGGCGCACAGGAATTTTCATTTTACTCTTAGGTATTCCAACAAATAAATACTACCACCCTGTACTGCCAGAACAGCAGTCTTATAGTATCCAGAGTCTGGGAAAAATCTAAAACAAAACATAACTGTAGGCAGTGGAGAAGGAGAGAATAATACCGCGGAGGTCATGGAACCCGCAGTCGGGTGGAGGCACAGCGTGGCTGGCTACGGTGTGTGGGAAATACATGACAAGTGACGAACAATGAGATACACGGAGGGATGGGAGAGGTGACCCCTTCCCTCCCTCTGTGCTCACACCCTGATGCTGAATAGCCTTTTGGGTTTGTATAGAGCTTGAGGAAGCCTGAAAGGAATGATGAGAACATCCTTGCTGCTAGTTACACACCACTCTAATTTTTTTGCTTTTCACCATGTAAAAACAAAACAAAACAAACCCGCATGTCCTTAGTAAAATGAATCCATTTAATATTTCAGTAGTAGCAAAGAAATAGAATAATCTCAACACACTACTACCTAATTATATAGTGTTATGTTTCTATTTCAGAGTCATATTTGTAGTTCAATCTTAAAAATGGGGTCAACTGTATTATCAGTAGCAACTTTATTTGATTCATTTCATTTCTCTAAACAGTATGTAATTGTTTTAAAATGGAGTTTTTTCTTTTGCGGAAAACACTCTGACAAATAACATTACAGAAAAAGAGAGGGAAGTAATGAGAGTGCTAAACATCACCTATTATGTTATTATTATTCCCAACTGATTTGCAAGTGTTAATAGTGGGAAGATTAACCTAAGAAAAATATTGTTCTTTGGGATTTAAAATCTCATCAAAATCTGCCTTAAAAAATAAAACCATAAAAGTAACTTTTTAATTATGTATATTTTAATAAACAGATTTATATCTTTGAGAAGTTAAGTGATCTCAAATTATTCTTGATAACATTGGTATGCATTTAAATCTATGAAAGCAAGATGCATTTCATTAAAAGAACTCAAATTGTGATGTTATTCCTTATCTGTCTGTGATTCTTATCTGCCCATTCATCTATATCCATCCCAGCCTATTATGAATAATAATTTCTAACTATTTTATGATCCATGATTTTTGCTGCAAAATGCACAAAAGTAATTAAGCCGAATTGAAACAATTATAGAAATACACTATTCAATAACTCAGTTGCCAAAAAAGTTTTACTGTACCCTAAGGAGACAAAAAAATGGGAAAAATGCCTATACAGCAGTAATATCATTCCACATGTTACATTTATTCCTGCAAGCCAGCCAAGCTCAAATTAATTGTACTGACTAAACTTTTCTTCTTGGAGAAAATTAAAGATATGCTGTTGTCAACACTTGAGCACAACCTTGCCGACACTTAAACGCAGAGAAGGGTGTGACATCCTGCCCCGGCTGCCTTGCGCTAATTAATCACTCTGGTATTTAGGACCATTCAAGCAGACAAATTAATGGGGAATAATTAGTGTATCTTTGTTCCAGCTCAGCTTTGCACACCAGACACTCTCAGGGAGAGAGGGGAGTTTGCAGAGTGCGAGCCATTAGCATGTGCATAGTTTCACTTCTGTTCAGCAAGTTCTTCGGAGATTAAGAGAAAGGCCAAATTAGCAGACGTGTGACTGGGGTTAGGACACCCTTCTGGAAAGAAAGCCCTCTGTTTGGTATCAGCTTTCAGAAGCAAGTTGTTCATCCAGATACTGAATTTCATGAAACTCAATTAAACCTCATGGAAAACATAATTTCAGAATCCAAAAATAAATCTTTTAAGAAATATAGTGAAAAAAATCATTTCTATTTACATCATTCATCTTTATTTATATAGCACAGAGATAAATATAACCCTAAGAAATTTCACATCTCCCCTTATTATTGTTAGCTTTTGTTGTTTTTTATTGAAAATAGATTTTTATCAGCAAACAGTACTTATACATTTTGTAATTAAATAGTGTAGTCCATTTAACCTCTCTCCATTTACTAAGAACTCTCTGTAGATACTCCCTATGGCCATAAAACTTAATTTGTTTTTTCTGATAGGAATCATACAGTAGAAAATTCAGACAGTCTCCACACACAATCCGTGTGACCAGCACAGTATTGATTAAACTGTACCATTTTACACTGCTGACTGGTCTCAAAGTACATGTGGACTGAGTGAAGGCAAACAGCTTCCTACCAAGATAATTTTAAAACTAAAATTTAAGTGTGGACATTTTCTCCATTGAGAAGACATTAAAATTTGGCCTCACTGCTGAAAATGAAACAGAAATGAAACCAATTGACTCATAGAGAGTTAAAATTTTCCTGGGTGAAACTCATCAGTTTTACTTTGCTACATAGATTCTCCCCCTCAATAGACGAAAACATCCCATGTTTCCACATGTAATACCCAAACACCAGATTTCATGCTGATAACAAATTATTTCCAAGCTTTTTATTAACAGTTTGCTCCATACAGAACTTATCTAAATATACTGCAAGTAATTGTGTGAATATATGTGTATACATTCACATAATCACGCTTGTTTTAATACCATATGTTTGATCTTTAATTCTTTTTTTTTTCATTTTTATGCAGTTTTTGTAAGGAAGGAATTTTTCTTATGTTTCCTACCGAAATTTCCCATGTTTTTTTTATGTTCACTATTTACTATCATTCACTACCGGACTCTCCAGCATTATCCCGTAAAAAGTGAGGCAAGAATGACTGATGTAACCCTGCAAATTCCATACATAAGAGGTATGGTTCACACCCTGACAATCTCCCCTTCAAGAGCTAGGAGGTGATATAAAAGGGAGATCCCACAAGCAAGAAAACAGACCCTGCTCAGGGTGGGTGACCAATCCTTTTGGAAAGCAATTCCACCACCTGAACTACAAAAGTGAATTTTTTGTGAATGAGTTCTGTCCTGTTAACAGGATATAACATAAAAATGGTATAAAAGAGTAATTTTACCACTTGCCATAATTGGGATTTTTTTTCATTATACTTATACTTCCAAGTTTCATAAAAACATGATATTGTTAGGCATAATGCTCTTGAATTTGTACTGGTGGAGAGGTAGTTGGGGGGGGGACCAATCACAAAACCACACATTCTCACAATTTCTTAGAGGTGAGAAATGAATCTCTCTGCAGTCTCCTCTGAGATACTAAATTACTGCCTAGAATAAGCCCAGATGCCGTTAGAAAGGCTTCCATCCTGGGAGTGGGTCCTCCTAGATCTTTGAAGGTGCCTAATCCTCATTAAAGGCAAACCCTGGGCGTAGGAGGGGCTGCGCTGGCATCAAGGCACCTGGCAATGACTAAAAGCGCTGGCCCCATGTGTGGCTGCCGCTGAGCAGCAGAATGTAATTTAGTCGCACCAGCGGGAGCAGGGGTCAATGATTTTATATTAATGGGGATCACGACAGTTCTAAGCTGTGGCGTGCTTTGAAATAAGTGTTGTACAAGGCAGCAAAGAGAGCTCAGCTGAGGAAATGAGCTGTGTCACTGTCTCCTCATGCCTTGCAGCAAACACTAGAATGTTTTTAGATGCCACAGGCTCTGTGCCATCATAATATTTTATAAACAACAATTACCTATTTCATTTTGAAAAACTCAAAGTCCTAAAACAATGCTGCTAAAGATGCTATTGAAGATGAGCGAATTCCTTTCAAAGCTAAATAGAATCCAAGCATGTGGCCAAATAAATGCATAAACTAAAGATGGGACATTTAGATCTGCAAACTAATGAAAATATGACCAGGTGTGTGGTGGGTGCTTTGTTTGGATAATATTGAGAGAGGGTTTCTCATTGCATACCTTAGCGTGCTATGAGAGTGTCCACACCTAAAACAAAAGAGATGGAAAGGAGGTTAGAGGCAGTGATATTAAATTGTGCTTGAGAATTCAATCTCTTTCTATAAGTGAAAGCACTATTATCACATCTTATTTAAAATTTAAATTTCTAAATTAATTTTCAGGAATAATAAGTTTAGATTCCATATTATATTATCAATAGATGAGTATTTTTTAAATTAGTAACTGGGTATGTAGAAAAAGATGTTATTTTGGTCAGCATCTCATAGTAAGAAAAAAATGCAAGAAGAGAGTTTTTATTGGACTCAAGTGTAGTCAGATGAAAGGGGTACTTGTATGCAGGACAAAAGAGAGGAACAAGGGAGCACATTTCAATTTTCCAAACTTCTTCCGAAGTAAACAGGCCAAAGGTATCGAAACCAACAGTGATAAACAGATACCTTAGCAAATAAGACTGATTAGGAGAATCTCTATTATTAGGTGGATAACAGCTACCTGAGATTAAAAAAAAAAAAAGTTCCAGTGTGAAAATACATACAAGTTGACCAGAAAAAAAATTACACTTATAAATTGCCTCTTGGAAAAACAATTGATTAATTTTCAATATTTTTCCCAGGCTTTGAGATTAGTGAACCATTACTGAAGAACAAAGTAGTACAATTGAATATTAAGTTAAATTTTTTCTGAAAAGCACTTTCTATAAAACAAAATCCAAGCTTGACTAGTCTGTTGGACACTTTCCAAAGATTATCTATAAAACAATCATGCCAAAACATATAGTCTATGCAAAAGCTCATGTATATCAGATAAATACAAACTCTGCAATTAGATATGTTAAGAAGCATTGTATTGTATAATTTTTAATATTCCTGAAGACTATTTACACTTTAAAGACTCTTAAGAGGTCCTCATATAAAGTACTCTTTCCTTCAGTTGTCTCTTCTTCTTCTTCTTCTTCTTCTTATTATTATTACTTTTATATTCCTTAACCTATTAACATCCCTTTTATGAACACACTTTATAAAATGTTACTTTAAACTGAATTAGTGAACATGCATTTTCATAGAGCCGTAGAGTGGTACTAGGAGATATAATCTCAGTCCCAAATTTATTCCTTGCATATAGATACTGGCAAATAGAAAACATGAGTTAATTGTAACTTTATTAAAATATCAGGCTCTTAGAAAGGGCCTAATAGGTTACATGGTATTTACAAATTAATATATACCCAAGTTGGAGAAACATTCCGTTATTCCCAGAAATAAAAAAGGCAAAGAATAGTAGTCATTGAAGATAGAGTTAGATGTGGAGATTTCACTAATTCATTGTGCTTTTATAATTTGGAATATAGAATGCTTTGGATGTTCTAAGACTGGAGATATGTGTCATTTTGTAGGAATAATCAGAGGGGTACTAGAGTGAGGTAAACAAGGCACTCTCTCAAGCACAAAATATAAGGGGTAACAACAACAAAAACCCACAGTAATCAAGATACATAATATTTTAATCAATATGTTTTAAAATTAGAATTTATGCAAATAAACCTGTAATGAACAAAATATCAAAATTTTAAGTAAAGACAGGAGTTGTGTTGCTGATGTTTCCTTTTGCCTCAGGCTCTAATAGGGCTACAGATAGCACCGGGGGTATGAGACTACCAGGAGAAAAACTGTAGGAAGAAAGAAGCATTTGATTGGGAGTCCAAATTAGCTATTTTCCTTTCTGCTAATAAATAGACACATAACTTTTAGAAATGCATTAAATATCATGCTTTTTCAACTTATTTATAGAAAGGACAGTATTTCTCAAACTGTTCTGAAAAAAAAAAACCATTCAATAAAATGTTCACAGATGTTCAAGAAAAAAGGAATATGGGGGTAGTAAATTTGGTATCAAATAAGTTTAGGTGAATTTGTCCAGATATCTCTACTATTGGACTTCACAGAATTTTTTAAATTCTAATATATTTCATTACTGCCTCATAAGAAAATACAGTGTGCAACAACTAGTCCATTTATAAACAACTTATTCACAGTATGCAAAATGATGAACAAAATTAGTATTTCTTCCTCCCTAAAAAAATTAAAATTCTAAAGACATTTTTAGAGGTAACATGCAGAGTAAATAAGAATTTAGTACAAATTAACAATCTACACTAAAATAATTTTAACTATGCTGACAGAAATATATATTTTGGCAGATCACTTATAGCAAGCAGTGATTTTATATTGAAGTTCCCTAAAACAGATGATAAACATATTGACTTCAACAGCCAAAAACAAATGCTGGATTAGGGCTGAGGTTCTTGTATTGATATCTTACAAAATACTTGCAAAAGATGGGAGATGAAGAGTAGAATATGACCCAAGAAAAGTAAATGAGACTAGATGGGGTTATTTTATGAGAGCAGATTTTTAAAAATATGTCAATATATGAATAGAAAGTTTGAGAATTAATATTATGAAAGTTTATCAATCACAAAACACACAGTATGAACATGTATACATGAACATGAATGAATAATCACTGATATTTAAATGTGAAACTTCTAAGGATACTTTTAAATCCATATCAAATGAACTCATATTCAGAGATGATGAAATGATGTCACCCTCATGAAATTATATCAATGACTTTCAAAATGTCTTAGAAAAATTATGAAAAACAAATCTATGTTAGATCAATAATACATCCAGCACATTTTTATTGATGCATTATAAATATACATAATAGTAGGCTTCATTATGCCCTTCTATAAATCACTAGTCTATTTTTTAGAGATAGAATCAATTTTATTTATTTTTCCATCTGGCCTTTGTTTTTCCAACACTTATTTGTGCATGTGGTGCTGGGGTTTGAACCGGGATCCTTGTGTATGCCAGACAAGTGCTCCAAATGCTGAGCCACCACTCCAGCCCCCTGCTGATCTTTTTAATATACTCATAGTTTTGTCCACTGAAATCATACTGTATTTTTTGGTGATAAGTAATGCCTTATTTATGTATGCATCACAGTTTATTTATTCATTCCTATACTGAAGGATTTGGTTGCTTCCAAGTTTTGTAAATTCTGAATGGAGTTTCTATAAATATCTGTGTACAGGTTTTGTGAATAAGTTTTCAAGACAAATACCAGGAGCCCTAATCTTCTCTTAATTCATCCTACCAAATGACAAAAAAAGGACCTGGTTACATCCTACTGTGCGTATTCTGCCAGGTACATTTGCACTGAGGGAAGCCATAGAAACATGCACATATACACACACACAATGCCTTCCAAACACACTTGACAGTTATGATCACAAATCTCAATTGTGTTCTTAGTGTTTGTCATTCTCTCTCTCAATCACCCAGAACAAAGTGTGATTCATACCTTCTCTCAGCAGGTTCATTCTCAGCCATACCCTTGATTTCCATTTCACCAAGAAAATAGAAACTGGTAAAAGAGAATCTAGAAAAGCTTAGCTCATTTTTTGTTCTCTCCCAGCAAACTGCTTTACATTTTTCCTTTTGTCTATTACTGTGGGCTCATTCTCCTTACTCCTCCAAAAGGCCAAAGCCTGCATTCATCTGCTAGACTGCATGACACACCGTCCAGTCAAGTGCACTGTCTAGGCAATTCTTCCCTTTCTCTGGCACCACTCATTTACTTCTCTCTGTCCCCATTTTCCCTTTCAACTTCCACCCAATTTCTCTCCTTCCTTTTACATCAAACCTTTTTTGGAGACATCTAATCTCACCCTCTCCTCTCATTTCCATTTGACCTTACTGTAGTGAATTTTTGCCCCTACCCAGTATACCAGAAGTGGGTCACCAATGAACTCTATTTTTCAACTCTTGTTATCCATTATATTTCTGCCACTGGTAATATTGGCCAGTTTTCATATCCACTGCCACCTTAAATCGAACCATCATCATCTCCTGACTAAATCATTACTAAAGCCTTACAACAGTTCTCCCTGTTCTCACAGTGCCTTCCCACTGCCCATACCTAACTGTAACCTGAGGAATTCAGCAAAAAACGTAAAGTGGACAATGACATTTTTGTGTTCAGATTTCACTATTCTACTCAGACAAAAAAAAAAAAAAAAAAAACCCACCAAAGACCTCATATTGCATAAATCGCTGTCAGCTCTGATCCTATTACCACTTTGCCCTTATCACTTACCCATTCCCTCTCTCTAATCCAGCAGCTTGTTCTGCTATAACCACACTGGTTTCTCTCTTCCTCCTCAAACAAACCATGTGTGTTACCAGCTCACGGTCTTTGAACTTGCTCTTTTCTTTGCTTCTAATAATATCACTCTTAGTATTTATATAACTTGTTTTCTGCTTTCCTTCGGGTCTTCAGTAATCTGTCATCCTCAGTGAGCTCTGCCTGAGGCAAGCTGTCAAAAATTGTGTGCACACATACACATGTGTACATACATCTTACAGCACCACTCTGCTCGTACTACACTGTACTTACCATGGACATATACTTTACTTATTATTTTTCTCAATACATATTTTTCTGTATATATTTTACTTACTATCAATTCATTTTTCCTATATGGAGTGTAAGCTCCATGAGAACAGGTAATTCTTATTTGGTTCTATTTATTGCTGTTTTCCTATGACTTAAAACACCTAGAACATGATAGGAGCCCAGAATATATTTTTTTTCAATAAGTGAAATGAATGGATAATTACTTCATTTTGGTTCAAAGTATTCACCTAATTACAATAATAATCAAATAATTTATCAAAAGGTAATGTGTCATATTCCAGTGTGTGTGATTTGAAACAATGTAAGATCTTCTTGTTTCTCTTATTCTACCATTTTATTGCCTCTCAAGTTTTCAGACTACTTGATTTTTGGATGCAAAGTTCCCGATTTTATTATTATCAAACATGTCTATAAGGGCTGGAGTGGTGGCTCAGCAGTTAAGGCTCTTGCCTGGCATGCGTGAGTATGTGGGTTCGAACCCCAGCACAACATACATAATGAGGAGTTGGAGCAATGAAAGTTATATGAAAAACTAAATAAAAATTGATTCTCTCTATATCTTTCTCACTGTCCCTCTCTCTTTAAACAAAACACACATACGTACACTCACACACACACACACACACACACACACACACGTCTACCTACTGTTTTCTGACAAATGTGTTACCATTTTTTAGTGAAGACTGCCCATGGTTGTAGATATAATATCCAAGATATTTATTCTGACCCTTCTAAAACAACCTAGAATTTATTTTTACTTATTGTATAGAAATCCAATTTATTAATTACTCTTATTTCTGTTCCTTCTTATTTAATCTTTCACAAATAGTTTAAGATCATTTTCCGGTTCCTAAAATAATTCTCTTTGGATGTTAACTGGAATTTCATTATATTAATAATAGGTGAAGAATAATTCAAGACTAATAAGATGAAATTATAGTTATGTAATTTACCACTAAATTTTGAGTAAATTTCTATTATTGCTTTATATTTTCTAACTATTTTAATCACAGTGAAATTGCTTTCTTTGGATATGAATAAAACTGAGCTGTAAAACTATCTTTTGTGACTTCCCACAAGCAATCTTTAATTTTTGAAATATTTCCTAAATATAAAGAATTATAAACAGCCATGAACTCATAACTAAGTTAAAATAATCAATATTTCCATAATATTTGAAGCCCTTTGTGTTGCTATACATACACAAACCCTGTTCTCTCCATTTTGAATTTATTATACTAGGACTTTTCTTTATGATGCTTGTACCTAAGTGTAAGATATATGTTATCAAGTTTGGCATTTTCAACAGGAATAATATCACATGCTCTTTTCTGTAACATGATATTTTCAATCAAAATAATTTTTGTGAAGTTATTCAAATTGTGTATACCTGTAATTCGTTTCTTTTTATTGAAATATAATATTGCACTATAGTGTTATAAAAGTGTTTTGCCATTTTATTTAATCATTCCCTACTGATGGATATTTAGTATATTTTCAGTTTTTGTTAACAATAATTCTGATATGGTTTTTATAAAAATTTATTTGGTGTACATTGTTTTTCATGTGCCCTTGTAAATCTATACAAGAGTTTTTTGAAGGTATATAGGTATGAGTTAAATTGCTAGTTTATAGTATGGGTATTTGCAAATTTCAAATGAAACAAATTCTTTCCTAAAAATTTTTATAATCTTTTGATAATATTATAATTAATAACCTACCATCAATGCATAAATGTTACTTTGTATCCATCTCAAAATTTATCATTTTCTGAATTTTTAATTTGAAATTCTGGCAGATACAAAATGGTATTTTATTTATTTAATTTTTATTATTTTTAAAGAGAGAGGGACAATGACAGAGAGAGAAAGAGAGAATCAATTTTATTTTAGTTTTTTTCACATGGCTTTTGTTGCTCCAACACTCCGTTGTGTACGTGGTGCTAGGGTTCAAACCTGCGTCCTTGCGTATGCCAGGCAAGCACTGTAAATGCTGAGCTACAGCTCCAGCCCCAAAAATGCCATTTTAAATGGATTTGGATAATGATTTTCTTGACTATTAAAGGTCGTGCAAAGTTCAAATGCAAATTCAGCTTTCAGGGTTTTTTGATATATAATAATATTCATTTATCAGTTTTTCTATTGATACTTTCTTGTGCTCGTGAAATTTTTAAATATCTCATGTACTATAAGTCCTATTCATTACTTATGAATGAGGCAAATACGTTCTCCCTCTCTTCATATTTTCACTTTCCGGTTTCTTGTGATAAACAGAAACTTTAATTTTAATGTTAAAATGTTCAATATTTTAATATTTTACTTTATAGATTATTCTTTTTACTCTATCTTTAAATCTTTCCCATACAAAAGTCAAAAGGTAGTCTTCCATATTTGCTAATAAAATTTTAAGGGCTATTTTGCATTTAAGTTTTTCATCCTAGTATTAATTTTGTACATTATGTGGGGAATAAATTCAGTCTTTTTATCCATGTGAACAATTCCGTTTCCTGGTTAGTTCTTCAATATCAACCCTTTTCCTTACTTTTATCATCAGTACTTGCTCTTACACATTTCAAACTTTCAGATACAGTCATTTCATTTCTATCTTTTTTGTTATGTACTTTGGTGTATTTGCCTATTGAGGTGAAATCATGCATTTTTATTATATTTTCTTTTAATTAAAGCTTGAATTTTGGTGAATTCTCACACAACATTCTTAAAAAATGATCTTGGTAGTCTTTGTGCTCTCCCATGTACCCTTTAGAATAAAAAACCATCAAACACCACATGAAAGTCTCATGAAATTTTTACTGGTTTTATCTTTCATCAGGATTTGTAATTTTCTCTACGAAACTTTCTACGTTTTTGGTTATCTATATCCTCATATACTTTTTGCTGTGATAGACTACAGACAATAACATCAACAGATTTCAAGTGCACGGATAGATGGGTTTTGACAAATGTACACATTCATGTTAATATAACCTCAAGTCTGTTATAGAACATTTCTATTTCCTCAGAAAGTTTCCTCATTTTCCATTCCAAAGTTAGCTATTTTTTCTGATTTCTACCAACATGAACAAGCCTTAAATTTTCCTTAAGTTCATGTATGAAAACATCCAGTATGTATTCTTTTGTGTATGTACCTTCTTATAACTGAAAAAAAAATTGAGATTCATCCATATTTGGTGATATATCAGCAATTTAGTAGTTTATATTGCCAATAGTAGCTCACTATTTGAATGTAACAGTCTGTTTACACTTTCACATTTTATGGACCTTTCTGTTGATTTCATATTTTGGATATCATGAATACACCTGCCATGAACATCCTTGCACAAGTGCTTTATGAATATAAGCTTTTAGTTCGCTTAGGGAAATACATAGGACTGGAAGAGCCAAATACTTTACTTAGGTTAAACTAACTCCCACCAGCAATTCACATTTTGTTAACTACCATTGTCAATCTCTTTTTTCCCCTGTTCAAGTATGTGTGAAAGAATGTCCCACTGCTGTTTTAATTTGCATTTTTCTGATTAAAATGCTGAGCAAATGTTCATATTTTTACTAACTTTTATGGCCTATTTGTGAATGATTTGCTCAATTTTAGAAATCCATTTAAAAGAGTAAAAACCCTTTCATTTTAAAGAATTGTTTGTCTTTTTATTGATTTTTAAGCGCTTTACATAATTGATATACATTTCTTTTACAGAAACATTATTGTGTGTGTGTGTTTGTGTATATATATATATATATATATATATATATTCATATTCCAACTTCATATCTAGGCTTTTTTATGAAATATTTTAAAAAATAGGTCTGGTAGGGGTTTGAAGTTTGAATATTTTTCACAGTTTGCAGAACATGATATTATCAGAAATTAACATATTGATGTGGTTTTCGAAGGTCAAACTTAAATTCTTTTCCTAGATGTTCCTTAATAATCAGTGAGCAATTTTTAGAACTTTTATAGATATATGAAAGCATCCTATAATATATTTCCATGGAGCCTCACCTGGTATTATCTCATGCTATATAAGTAGTTATTTCTCCTTGCACACTTTCATTCTTCCTTTTACTCACTTTTGTGTTTTTAAAGATAGAGAGGAACAGTGAGAGAGACAGAGAGAGAGAGAGAGGAAAGAATCAGTTTTATTTAGTTTTTCAAGTGGCTTTCATTGCTACAACACTTCATTGTTTATGTGGTGCTGGGGTTCAAACCTATGTCCTTGCACATGCCAGGCAAACACTGTAACCACTGAGTCACTGCTCCAGCCCCACACACTTTCATCTTTAATAAATCTCATGATGTTTTTCTCACTACATCTGTTAAACAGTTTTATATTTTCTCTTCTCTATACTCAACTTTATTAATTTAAAATTTTATCCTTAGTATGCTATGCTCTTTTCTTATGTTGTGCCATTTTCTTGTTTTTCTAACTTCATAATTTCTATGTGATTTTTCATTTTTATTAAGAGGTTTGTAGTGCATTTTCCTTTGAATAGAACTTTTGTTTTCTTCTTAATTTTTTGTTTTAAATGATATTTTGCTTTCCAAACATATCATAATTCCTCTGCTTTTTTCAACTTGATCCAGTAACTAATTTCCAGACATCCCCAATATATTTTTATCATGATTTCCATCCTTCCCTCCTTACCTTCCTTTCTTCCTTTCCCCCCTCCCTTCCTTCCTTTCTTTTGTAATAATTAAGCAATGGGACCCACAAAATTCTCTTGTTTTAACTTTCTTAGTTTCCTCTGTGGTTAATTATGGACAGATTTAAAAAATCTTTTAGTACACAGAATAGATATCTTCCTTTTTCAAGATACATAAACTTCTATGTAAATCTAATTTATTCAACACTATTTATTTCAATATTCATTTTGTCTCTTTCAAGACATAATTTCTTGACTATTTTAAATCTAAAAAATGTAACTTAAATATCTCTACAAACAGATTCAGATATATCTTGGCTTGTTAAATAAAAGTCTATTTTACATCTTTTCTTTAAGTTGTGCATTTTATACTTATATGTTTTTTCATCTTTATTCTTTTAATATTTATCCTGTCTGCTATCACCACCGACACTTCTGTTATCTTTATTCTGCATGGTGTTCTTTGTCCATCTATATCTATATAGATATAGATAGATAGATAGATAGATATTATTTAATTCATGGCCTTAAGTGTAGATGGATGTATAGACAGATAGATAGATGATGATGATGATGATAGATAGATTGATGGATAGAAATTTAATTCATGGCCTTAAGCGTGTCTCCTTAAATTTCTCTTGTGTGTATTACCTAAGAGTCTCTGTCTTATGAGAAAGTACAATCCATTCACATTTATTGTTATCTTATAAATCTGATTTCCTCTACCTTAATTATATACTTCTTGTGTATTGAATTTCCCTACATGGACAGGATATTTTCATTCCATTATAGCCTTGTAAATCTGAAAGTAATACTGTAATTTGCATTCTATTGACAGCCCCTTTTTTCTGTTTGCATAGTTAGGTATATATTTCTTTCCCATTATGAGAAAAGGAAATGTTAGTTATTTTTTATCACTCAGATGCACTTCCATGTGCATTAAAAATAGTTTTATTTCCCTTTCCTCAATACCCCTTCCCATCCATGTAAGATTAGGGGAATAATTTCATGTTTTCTCTCCTACCTCCTTTCTTCCCCTCCCCCCTAAAGAGGAGACTTTTGGAACACTGCACTTCCTTACTCCCTTTCCTGCTCATTCTTACCTCAAACACCAAATTAGAAATTTTATTGAGATACTTAACATTTTAATTTAATATGATTATTATAATTTACTTTATGAAATATCTTTTCTGTTTCAAGTGTCTTAAATTAGTGTTTATTTTACATACTTCCAAAACTATTTCCAGTTAGTTCATTTATTCATTTAGATGTCATAGCATATTTCAAGTTTTATTGCCCTGCTACTTCTCTGCTTTGGCATATCCTATCTGTGTATCATATTTAAAATTCCTAAGTATTTCCCACAGAAGCAGGTACTATAAATGTTAATGATATTTTTGAATATCACATATCTTCCAGTACCTTTCTCTCACCCTTCTACATGTTCAATAGAAATCTTAGATGGTATACACATTTTTACTGAAGTATGCATTTTTGTCAAGTTAGGATTAAAAAACTGGGTACATTAGAAGAAATCTAAGCTCTTAACATGATACTATTATTCCCTTTTATTCTCTCTACTAGTACCTTCAGTAATCAGTTATAAAGTCTATGTAAAAAACAATTTTAATGACAATAAAATAACAAAATACACAAAAATTTTAACCAAAACATAAGATCTTCCTAATAAATAACTTAGAGAAGTATTACTTTACTATATTTTTATATAAAAGTAAAATTATAAATGAGATCAATTCCTTCTTAAGTTGATTAAAATTACCTAAATTTAGATAGTTAACACATTCTAGTCAAATCTGAAAGATATATTTTTTGAACTTTATACATTTCTTTAAAAGCTATATGAGAAAATGATAGTGAGGTTCACCTGCTAAAGTCGCTTATAATGATAGCTGTTAGTCAGAACTCCTACCTCACATCACAATCCAAATTGTGGGGCACTATACTGAAGCCAAACGCTGCACTGGACGCCATGACACTTCTTCTCCTCTCCAATTTCGCGCGCTTAGCGCAAAGGGCGTGAACCTGATGCCTGCTTCCTCTTCCGCTTCTCTAAACTGCCTTTCCTGATAGCGATAGTTGACGAAGTTGACGCGGCCATTCCTCATTGGACAGGCCAGGCCAACCTGTCGTTCTACTATTGGTTCCTTGGCTGACTCCCCTCCCTATAAAAACCCGTGTGCTTTGGTAATAAACTGATTTTGAGCTGCCACCAACTCCGTGTTACTGACTCATTTTCCCCTGCTGAGCGGAGGGGGCTCCCACCAAAGGGAGTCCAGGGAGAGCCCGGTCGCCACACTCACCCTCCTGCTCAGCTCCAGGGGACCAGTTCGGCTGGTCCGAGCCATCCCGCCCACCCTCGGGACTCCCAAATTATTCCACAAGGACTGACATTTTAGAAGATGAAATAAATACTGGAAAATTAGCCTATCAGTTTACCTTTTGATTCTCTACATGGAGAAAGACTTTAACCACAAATGAACATTAAGAAACCATGATGGGAATTTAGATGGATCTCAGTACGATCAAAATTTAGTCAGTCAAAGATACATATATATGTATATATACGTATATATGTATATACGTATACGTATATATACATATATATATATATCTTACATCAGGAAACAGCAAGGGACTTCTCACCAATTACAAAATAGATACTCCAAAGACACCCCCCCCCCATGACCCATATCCTCCAGCCACACTCTCCCTGCCTTCAGTAACCACCCTGTTAGTCTGAAGGGATTAAATTCACTGGTTGGGTTAAGGCTCTCATAACCCAACCATTTTACTTCAGCCTTCTTACATTGTCTCATACATGAGCTTTGAGAGAACACCTCTGACCAAACCATAAGGGAAACTGACTATACCATCCCCAAAAGAAGTAAAAACTACATAACATCAATGCCCAAGAATAGGGGAAGGATTAGAAAAACTTTATAAAACACAGCAGAGTCATTGAAAATTGTATTTTAAATTTTAAATATAGTGGAAAAATGATGACAAAATAACATTAATTTTAGAAAAGCAGAATATGTAGCTTAAAATTCAGAAGTTTTTCAGTTCAACAAAAACAACATATATGCACAAAAAAGATAACCTATTAAATGCTTCATTTTACAGGATGTTAAATTTTTTGCCCTTTTTTATTTTATTTTTTCCATAATGCTTGCTAGAGATCAAACCCAGGGGCTCATGCATGTTAGGTAACCATGTTACAACTCAGCTACAGCCCCAACCCTTAACATTTTTCTATATTAGTAATTTTCTAGTCTAAACCGCTATTGTTTCATTATCAGGAAATAGTATTACTACAAGTTTTTTACATATAGAGAAAGGGACAGAGAGAAAGAAAGAGAGAATCAATTTTATTTAGTTTTTCATGTGTTTTATGTTGCTCTGACACTTTGTTGTGTACATAGTGCTTGGGTTCAAACCCATGTCCTTAAGCATGCAAGGCAAGCACCGTAACCCCTGAGCCACTGCTTTAGTTCTTGTGCTTTAGAAGTCTCGTTAAGGAAGTTGGCTTCTTGAAGACATACTGGAGTGTTGGGCCTATTTTCTTTTAACAGTTGCACAGTTCCTGGTCTAATTTTTAGGTCTTGGATCCACTTTGAGTTGGCTTTTGTGCAGGGTGAGAGATAGGGTTCAAATTTAATTCTATATATGGATATCCAGTTTTCCCAACACCATTTTTTAAAAGGGTTATCTTTTCTTCAACACATATTCTTGACACATTTGTCTAGAGAGTTTATCTATGTATCTTGTATTCTATTGCATTGTCTTTCATGTCTTTATTGGTCCCACCACCATGCTGTTTTTGTTCAAATAGCTCCTATAGTATAATTTGAGGTCTGGTGTTGTAATGACTCCAACTTGGTTCTTCTTGCTAAGAATTGCTTTGGCTATTCTGGGTCTCATTTTTCTAAAGAATTTCAGTATTACTTTTTTAATGTGAAGAATGTCAGTGGTATTCTGATGGGGAATTATATCGAATCTGTATATCATTTTTCGTAATAGCCATTTTGACAACATTAATTCTGGCTATCCAAGAACATGGGAGGTCTCTCTATATTCTAAGATTTCTTTTTTCCAATATCTTTAGCATTTTATAGCTTCCATTGTAGCGGTCCTTCATCTCTTTTGTTAGAGTGTTTGTTCCCAAGTATATTATTTTACTTATTTGTGCTTACTGTGAATGATAGTTTTTCTTATTTCTTTTTTCAGCAGATTTATTATTTGAGTATAGGAGGGTAATTGATTTATATTTGTTGATTTTGTATCCTGTAACTTTGCTAAATTCATTTATTAGCTCTGGAAATCTTCTGGTGGAGTTTTTTTTTGTGTGTATTCTAAATATAGGATAATATCATTTGCAAATAGAGGTATTTTGAGTTCTTCTTTTCCTATTTGCATCCCTTTAATTTCTTTCTCTTGCTTGATTGCTCTGGCTAGAATTTCAAGGACTATGTTGAATAGGAGTGGTGAAAGTGTAATTTGTTTCTATATTCCGATTTCTTGTATTTGTTTCTCTCCTCATTGCTTATCATACTATTCTGTTATCATTGCTATAAATCATGAAACAAATGGCAGCCATATGTTGGCCATATCAAAGAAATTAATATTGTAGTCCACTTTTATTTGCATATTATTTAGTATCTAGGGAGTAAAAAGTTATTAACAGAAGATATTAAAGGTAAAATAGAGACACACCGAGGACCAGTGCAGTCAGGTAATACTTAGGTATTAGAGAAGTTCTTACTGTCTTAGGACAATAGAATGAAGATTTGAGTCAAAAAATGAAGACGTGAATTTTAATTTTTAATATGATTATTTAAAAATATTTTCAATACAATAGACTAAATATATTCAAAAAAGTAATTCCCTACCTGTGGCTAAAATAAAAAGCAGTTGGAGCAAAATTACCTTAAGTGATGCTTATAATAAAATGACAGTAAAATATGAATATTAGATTTTATGGCACATGAAAATACTTATCAAATATCTACCCCATGTACGGAACATACATAATTGATTTCTGTGCAAATGTGCTTCTTAGCATTGCCCTAGTTGCAAATTCATAATTACATAGCAAAGTAGAACCTGAAAAATAAAATGATGAAGTATGTACACACTAAATGTAAAAGTAAAATTCTATTACATAGAAAACAATTGGTGTATCTCATCTTATCAAAAATGAAGCAGGCTTGCAATTTGATCCATATAATATTTCTTCACAAATATAATAAAATTATTGCCTTTAATTTTCCTTTAGCTGTTCAAGTCTGAACCTGAGACATAAATGTGCAAATTCTATTTACAAAAAACACTTGTAATTGCTAAAATATATCAATGGATATTCACAGCGTTAACATTCTATCACAGTACAATGTGATATTTCTTTTAATTACCATTTACATCTTGATACAATTTAATATTTTTTTATTTGTACTGGTACCATTCTAGTAATGTAATATGCTGTAGTGGTTGTAAACTCAATACTGAGTAAATTAATTCCCAGTTGTCTTCATAAATACTCTAGAATGTTAAGAGGATACAGAATATGTGAGCTACAAAATAGTATTAGAAGTGTGTAGTGAAATATCTACTTTCGTGATATTTTACAAAATTATTTAATGTCACTTAATGCTTCCTGATGGCATCTTTATAAAGGATTGTCACTTTAAATGGAATGTAAGAATACAATAAAAAGCACAAATATTTAATTTTGTGTTCTAGGAACAAAATAGATGATTATAGCTGTTTTTCAAGGAATGTATCAAAATGTGCCCAGCTTTCATGACTTAATATATACTTCTGAAACAAAAATCTTGAAATATTATATTAAACCTTATCCTTACTTATAGAATAAAATGCAATTTTTTATGTGTGTACATTTATAAGTGAGCAAGAACTTGAAATATTGAGGAGATGGGGAGAGAGGAAAAAGTGGAGAAATAGAAATAAGAAGAAAATGAAAAGAGTGAGATAATCAGAAACCAAAGGGAATAATAAATATTGAGTTCATTTACTGTTTCTAGGATTATTATAGTCAAAGCATATTAATTGAAAAATTATTTTCATTATCTGTAATACAACTATACAGTGTGTATTTTATTTTTATCTTATGATAGTTCAGAATTTATCATCAAATCACCCAAACATTGGCCTAAAATAACTTTCATTGTGTCTTGAATGTCACGATTCCATAGGTATCTTTTATTTGTATCCTGCTAGGGCTCAGAAAAAACATGCATTGCTCATGTTGTCAGAAATGAAAAGATTCAGGGCAAATCAAAGCTGAAATAAATATAAAAAAGAGGGCAAACAATGTCAAATGCACGGCTTGCCACTGTTGTTGGGCCTACTTTCCTTCTGCTGGGTCAGTGACCTCAGTGTTCAGGACTGTCAAATAAAATGGTCTGAGTGACACCTGTTATCCCAGAACCCTTGACCCTTAAGCATCCAGTATCCCTGATAGGCCCTTATGAAGAGCATCGCAATGCAGTCGGGAGAACCGGCAGTTGCCAGGGAAGTTTGGTATAGTTTTTAATTAACCACTTATGTATTTCCTCTCACCTCATTTGTAATACAGAAAAATGCATCTATATAATTGAAGAACACTATTGATTGCCTAAAAAGCTTTGAATTGGGCTCAAGATATTACATGCTGTATTCATTGCCAGATGTTACCATTATGACCTTGTAACATTTTTGAGCCTTAGTAACTACAAAAGCATTCAAGTTTTTACCTCAATTTTAATACACAGCCCAGAAGGAAACTGTGAAACAGTTTTCCCCATAGGTTTCAAAATTCTGCATAAAAATTCTGAAGTTCAACAAAATAGAAAGTGATTGACCTATTCAAAAGGAGTAAAAGAATAAGGTTCCATTCTAAGTTGTAATATATAAAATAGGAGATGCTGTCACTTAATCATTTAAATTGCTCCAAACACTTTAACTACATTTTTCAAACTCATCTTTGCAAAAGCCAGTTTGGCTGAGTACATAGCACATGGATTTAATTCTTTTTTCTTTTTAAGAGAGAGAGGGACAGTGTGTGTGTGTGTGTGTGTGTGTGTGTGTGTGTGTTAGTGTGTGTGTGTGTGTGTGTGTGTGAGAGAGAGAGAGAGAGAGAGAGAATCAATTTTATTTAGTTTTTCATATGGCGTTCATTGCTCCTACACTTGGTTGTGTAAGTGATGCTGGAGTTTGAACCTGGGTCAAGCCAGGAAAGTGCTGCAACTGCTGAGCCACTGCTCCAGCCCAGTGATAATTAAACTATCAGATAATATACAAGTTTGGTGATTTTGGTTATACAAGTATGGAGTTAAGTCCTGAACATGAGTTAAATAAGATACATGACCTAACTTCATTCTGCAAACGGTATTAAAAAGAAGGATGTTATTCCAGGGAAGCAACAGTTTAAAAATAAATCACAATATTTTTATGTCAAGCAACTGGTCCAAAATTCTGAATTAGAGAGGAGAATTGGAAAAGGCAAAACTAGAAAATGCCATAAAGAAATTAAGAACCATTTAGGGAACAATGTGCTCAGAGCAGTTGAGTAAGAAAATCTTTTTTCTAGCTACATATCAGTGCTTCAGGATAAAGAGCCCTTCCCCACACTTCAAAGGCCAAAATCAGAATGAGAAGGGGCTAGGGTACAGAGGCCTGCAGCAGGTAATTCTCTATCCAAGAAGCCAGTTCCTCAGACACCACTCTCACCTGACCCAAGTGACGGCCCCATATAGCAGTGAAGTTTGATTAGAGAAATGGATGCAAAGAACCAAAACAAAAAGCAATGGCAGGCCCACTGTGGACAGTGCATTGAGAAAATAAACTAGAGAAGATTCATGTAGAGCATAGAGTACCGAGTAAAATTCGTAAATTCTACTAGCACAACGGATGAGATGTGTTTTCATGGTCTGTGACTTAGAGAGTAGCAGCAAATTTCCAGAAAGACCAAACTAGGTGAAAGAAATTAGTGGCAATGCAGCAACAGAAGCCAAAATCAAGATAAGCAGTCCTGAATTTTAGAAGCCAGGTTTAAAAAAATTTGGAGGGACAAAATTCAATGTGAAACCAAGACACTCTTAGAGATAGACCTACCATAAGGATGCTTTATAAAAGGAAGGGAGGAGGGAAAGAAGGAAAAAAGAGAGGGTTTAGCCTTTAATTAGTAATACTGGTACACTATTAAGAGAAATAGTTCAATATTAATGGTAACTATTTTAAAATAGTACCTATGTTTTTTAAAATAGGTAACTATTTATTTTAAAATTTGCCTTTGTTGATTTTGGAAAACCCATAGATGGTATCATTTTTGTCTTTTCTCCCAAGATAAAAGCTTCTTATAAGTGAATCAAGTGCCTTTAATACCTTTTAGGTATTTGCCAAGACATTTTAGTTCTGGAATTTATCCTCAAGTATTTTCACAAAGTATAAAGATTGGGGCACAGAGATGTTCTTCACAACATTGTTTATGATTCATTCATTCATTCATCAACATTTTTAGAGTACTTTCCATGGGCCAGGCAATGTGCACCCTGTTTAAAAAAATGCCATTAAAAGAGAGATAGTTAATTATGGTACAGGCATATGATTAGCTATTATGCAGTTATTAAAATGATGTTTATGGAATGTTTAATGACTTGGGAAAATGCTAATGATTTAATATTGAGTGAAAATGTACTTACAAAATAGCACTTACCATATTATCTGAGACATGTAAAAATTGCATTAAAAATGGAAAAATACTCCAAAATATGAGCTGTAATTGCCTTTAGGTGTTGGAATGATGGATGCTCTTTCCCCTTCTGTTGCTTTTTATAAACAACATGTATTAATTTAATTTTCATTAACATATATCCAGATTTTGGTAAACTAGAAATATTAGAATATGAGCAAGCTGATCACCTCATGAGAATTTTCTGCTCTAGCTGTAAAGATGTGAGTCTGACAGAACGTAGGTTATTCAGACAATTCTTACAGACGTACTTCATTGATTATGTGCATTGCCTAAACCCTTGTTTCATGTTCTGAAAATGCTTCATATTCCTAAGAATCAAAAGTAGGTTTGGCAAATGTCCTGTTATATCACTTGTATTGATGTATAATTTACATTCAATTACACGAACACGGGTTAAGAAAATAGTTTCATTAACTCCAGTAAATATGCATGTATATGTGTGTATGTATACATACACACTCATGTAATCACTATTCTAATGAAAATATAGAATGTTTCCACACAAAAAAATTCCTTGACTTTGCTGCTTTGCAGGTAATCCTTAGCTGTGTCTGTGGCACCAAGAAACTACGGATCAGCTTTCTGTCACTTTAGATTAGACCTGTCTTCTAGAATTTCATATAGTGAGAATCATACCGTATATGCTCTTTTGTACTTGATCTATTTCACTCGCTTTAACACTTTTTGGGATCTATCCAAATCATTGAATGTATCACAATGGGAGCCCATTATACACACTTTAAAGTTGCTAAAAATGGAAAAATATATATCAAAAAATGTTTTTAAAGAGAAAGGGACAGCAAGAGATAGAGAGAGAGAATGAGAGAAAGAATTTTTATTTAATTTTTCATGTGCCTCCTGTTGTTCGAGACTTTGTTGGGTACATGGTGCTGGGGAATGAACTCTCGTACTAGTGCATGCCGGGCAAGTGCTATAACTGCTGAGCAACCACTCCAGCCCCGATATCAAATATTTTTGAGGAATTGGAAGAACTCACTATCACACATTGTCAGTGGGAACAAAAGATTGTGTGTTCTCTTTAGACTACTATTTGGAATTTCTTACAGTTAAATATCCTCTTGCCATATAACCCAGAAATTGTACTCTGAGATACTTATCTAAGAGCAATGAAAACATATATCCACAAAAAGTCATGTATAAAAATGATAATGACAGATGTACTAAAAATATTACATTATCATAGTCACAGTTGGAAACAATATGTATCCATAGATGAAAGAATAAACAGATTATGGCACATATGTAAAATTGAATACTACTCAACAATAAAAAAGTTGTCATTTTAAAATATAATTTAAAAAACTAGTTTGTTAAAGTATATTATCCTGAGAGAAAGACTATAACAGTGGGAAGTTTATGTAGATCACCACAATCATATCTATACTATTTTGTATCCATACTATTACTTAGTAAAATTATAACTACTCATTTTTAAATAAGCTGCAATCAAGGTTTAATTAATATAATTTTAAATCCAAAATTGTATTCACTTATTTTCATATTTAAGATGAACAAATTTTTAAAACCTTTTTTATACATGTCAGGGAAAGTATAATGTTGGTTAAAACAATCAGGAAGCTGAAATGAAAAATTATTACACAAAAACTCTTATTTTTTACAAAAAATAATTTTTTACAAAATTTTTTTCACAAAGATTTTTTACAAAAATATTACAGAAAAACTCTCATTTTCTTCAAATGAGAAACTTCAATAGTCTGAAATGAAATTGTTTCATTCTTCTTTCATTTAAAAATCAAGTACTGAGCATAGAATTAAACATGGTTCCTACTCAGTGAGTTTGGCAATCTACAATGACAGCCTGATTTTCTTTCTGCCCAAACACTGTACTGTGGTTCAGTTTTGATAAGAAGTTGTTTACTGTTGCAAACATATAGTCTTATGCCCTGATGGAGAGTTCACAGTCCTTTGAAGAACCAGAGCTTGGGCATCCAGACAGACCAAGCACAATAACACACACATATATCAAATAAAAGAGAGTTCTGTGATAAGAATGGGATTCTAATAATGACTTGGCTTTTTCTAGTTTACAAATTAATAAAATTTGTCAGAAATAGAGACCCAACTTTACTTCTAAGTACTTGCGAGTTTTTAAGTCTAGCACAGTACCTGGAAGATGGTAAATATTTGATGGGTAATAGAGTAAATTGAAAATGCATTTGCCATAAAATATTCTAGGTTAACAATAACTATCCGTGGGGCTGGAGCGGTGGATCAGCAGTTATGGCGCTTGCCCGGCATGCACAAGTACACGGGTTCAAGCCCCAGCACCCACGTACACAACTAAATGTCAGAGCAACGAAAGCCATGTGAATAAAACTCAATAAAAATTGATTCTCTCTTTCTCTCTCTCACTCACTGTACCTCTCTCTTTAAAAAAAAAACCAAAAACAAAAAAAAAAACAATAACTATCCGTGATTCATTCATATTCTGGCTTTCACACTCCTTGAATGGTCTCAGAAATTGTAAGTCATTATAACTTCTTTCACTATTTTTCTGAATTTTTTTCTAGTGGGGAAGTCATTCTTGGCTTATACATAGTAAGCAGTATGATACATGGTAAAAATGTCCTTGTTCAGAAATTTCATGTATTGGAGATATATTATATCTCAAATATTGAGTTAAAAATTCATTCCTTCACTCAGCAAGTATTGTTTAAATGCCTGCTGTGTCGGACATTCTACCTATGGTGATATAGCACTGAACGATTCAGAGACACCCTCAGACTTCTGGAAGGAACATGGAGTTGGGGAAGTGGGAAACAAAGAAAGACAGTAAGAAAAAAATAGCATGTGATGTTACATCTGGTTTCAAACCCTGTTTCATTTGTATTCTATAGAAGCCTGCAATTTAGCTATTTTTAAATGAGAATGTAACAAGCCAAAGATGTCATCTAACTTGTCCTAAAAGTTATGCTACAGAGAAGTAGTAACAACTCAGCTTCTTTTCATTGGGATCACCTAGCTGTTTCTACTTACTTATATTTTAATGTAAAATAATCAGAAAAAAATTATTGTAAAATAATCAGAAAAAAATGCTAAGTTCATGAATTATAAAAAAAAAAAAAAACCCAAGAAAATGGAAGGGCATTTAGAAAGGACTTTAAAAATAAATTCTTATCTCTCTGTGAAAGCCATGAGAATGAGCATTGTGTACTGGGATGAAGATCTGAGCTGTTGCACTATGAAGTCTATTGAGGCATTTTCACTGAGCTCACAGCTGCTGTTAACCAGAGAAGCAGCACAGCGGAGATATTAAGGGATTCCTATGCCTGGGAGACATGGGACTTTTCTGATGACCAGTCAGAAGACTCCCTGCCACTCTTGCTGAAATCTTCTTTAGAGAGCATCACTGTCAAGGCATTTTCTTCCATCTCTCCCTTCCTAAACTTTCTTTTCCTAGATTTCCTTCAGGAAAAAAAGCCTATAGAAAATCTGAATGGTACAACAGGAGCAATGTGGTGGCCACGAGAATGAGCCTCCCAGACCTACCATGATAGCTAGTACAATTGACCACAGACCCAAGCGGTACACTCTGAAACTCATAACTTCATTTATGCTAACTTCACATGTTCCACGAGCTGCTCCCAACTAATGATTGAGGATAGAGGTTCTGAGAGACCTGGACACCCTCTGATGCACAACTTGAGTTTGAGTACATTCTCTGAGAGCCTTGCCCAACCTCCCTCAGGGTGCAGGAATGACTGGGACACTGTCAGCCAACCTGCCCTTCTCCTTCTCTATGCTCAGGGTCAAATTTGCATTGTGACTTTATTACATAGCTAGCTGTGCCCAGCTTCCTACCTGTTTCTTTCACACAGGTACTTCTCCTAATAAAAACCTTTAGACACTTAAACCTGTTTTACTATCTGCTTTTTGAGGCTTCTGTGATATCCTTATATATTAATAAATTAATAAATTCAGGTTGCTTTGATAAGCCCCAGTCCTCACTTTACCGCAGAGTAAAGTGCAGTAAACTAGTAAAATAGCTACTTTAAAAGCACATGGCACATAAACGAGTGTAGTATAATGTGACTTTAAAACAAGGCTGTTGGGCTGGAGCAGTGGCTCTGTGATTACGGCGCTTGTCCGGCATGAGCAAGTACACAGGTTCAAACCCCAGTACTCATCTACACAACTAAGTGTCAGAGCAACAAAATCCATATGAAAAACTCAATAAAAATTGATTCTCTCTGTCTCTCTCTCTCACTGTCCCTGTCTCTTTAAAAAATAAAAATAAAAATAAAATAATAAAACAAGGCAGTTTTCAAAATCCAAACCAGATAGTGATATTTATGTTATTGTAAATGATCATACTGTGGTTAAATAGCATCACTAAAGGAAAAGAGAATCTAAGTATTGGGACTATCTATGAAAGATATGAAAATAGAGGCTGGAGAAGGTTCAATCCATTGTGTTTGCAACCAAACTAAATTGCAAATTAATTTTAAATTGTTCCTTTCATGTTTAAAAACAACAAAGAAAGAATAAATATTGGGTTTACATTTCATATCAACACTTGGTAAAACCTCATGTTCTACAAGTTTCTTTGCACTCCTTCCTCCAGTTTCCCTTCACAAACCCTTTTCTAATTGTTCCACATCTACCTGGCCACAGCTTCCTCCCACCTACTTTCTACCTGACTTTCTACTTTCTTGGTATATTCTCTCATTTTCATTATAATAATATCTGATCAAAGTTGAAACTGTCTTCAAGAAAGTTCATTTTACTCTTATGAAAGGTATTGCTATCATGATTAGAAAGGATTTGTGAATGGTCACAAGTGGAATATGGCTGTTGGGAAGCTAAGCGTTCATCTTCAAGCAGTGGTAACTGTTTCAGTTTTCTTTTAGCTTTCAAAGACAGCACAAAACCCCTAGATTCCTTCTTAGAAGAGTGAGAACGATTAGTTACAAGTGCTTCTTTAACAGTGTTGAGAGTTGACAGTTTTCAGAAAGTCCTTTAATAAGTTTATCATTTTATTTACATTTGCTTATTTTCTTCTGCTGCAAAAAGCTAAACTTCAGTCTGTCAGAACTGTCACAAACTCTGAATCATCAATGTCAAAAATATGTGTGTTTTTATGCTTATAAAGTTGTTCTCTTTGAGTTGTTCTTGTGTTTCCTGAAATGAGAGTTTTCTAGGATTCAGAATTGAAAAAGTTTAGCATAATTTGTTTTGAATTAAATCACCACTATAAAAGGTTTCCAGTGCTAATATTTTTCTGTCAATCAAGAAAGGTAAAGTTGTTGGGAATCATTTAGTTTAGGTCTTCATCAATATAAGCAGAAAACATGAAAAAGGTTAAGGTGTTTTTTTCCTTCTTGAAGCATAAATTTTTATTCATGATTCCCATATGTTGGCACTTATCTTTTTAAAGTTCCACTTAAGAATGGAAAGGTCTCTATGCAATAAGCTAGGAATTCTAGAAGTCAGTCATAATTCATTTCTGTTATCAGATAGCATATCCCAAGGTAAACTCTAAGTCAATAACAGATTTCTAGATACTTTCACGTTGGCAGAAGCTGTTGTGATGATAGAACTTGCTTCTAACTACTTTGGATTACTTTCATCCACTATCAAAGTGTTATGGGACTTTTTCTTTTTTAACTAAATCTAACCATTGTTGTCAACCCAGCAGAAGTTAGTACCTGATGCTGTATTGTTTGTCATTGGTGACACACAAAATTATTTTTAAAATTTACACAAATTCATTTGAATTTATTGAAATGTACTTGTTCATAGATTATATAATAATGTTTATACATATACCATATATTTTCATCACATATATATCCACATTTATATCTGTATATGTATTATTTTAATGTGCCATAGCGTAACACTCATACAACAACATATTCATATAGATTCTGAATTGTTCAACTGATACAAAGGTAGATAACTTGCATTTATTCCTTCCGTTCTTTTTTTCCCCAAGAACCTTGTAAATACTTTGGTAGAAACTATCCAGCCTAACATCAATTTCCTTTGCCTTGACTTTTTGATTTTTCTGTGAAATGAAGGTTTGCATTCCTTTTAGAAAATCCCTAAAATTCCTTTCATTTAAAGGCATGGAAATAGGCAAATCTCTCTCCAAATTTAAGTGTAGACTTCCAATTACACAAGATTCTTTCTTCTGGCAATTAAAAGAAAAGAATAACTTAGGTTAAATCTGAGATATTCTCTCTACAAAAATTTAAAGACCTGAGATAAATAATATCTACAATTTTGGTGACTTGTTTAAATTGGCTAATTTTTGGTCTCAGTACTATAAAGAAAACCTGTTTTTTAATAAAACTAGAACTTGCTATTCTCTCTGCCTGCCTCCGCTTTCTAAATTGTCATTCTCTCTCTCTTCTATCTGTTCTATTAAACAGCTTTTGAGAACATCACTGAAGACTTCCATATTTGAAATTTGATGGTAATTGTTCAATTCTTTCCCCCACCCCTTTCTTCCCCTCTCCCTCCCAAGAGTGCTCCTTTCTTGAAACACCTTTTCTCTTGGCTGGTTAACCTGCCCCACTGACTACTGATCCTTGTATCTTTAGCTGAATTCTTCTCTTCCCTGTGCTAAACACTGGTGTCCCTTCCCTAATGCTATGAATTGCCTAACAGCTTAGCATTGAGATCTCTATCTGTACTCTCCTCATGCATGATCTCATGTGATCCAACCCAATAAAGAGAATTATGGGGAAAAATTAGTTTAAGGCAAGAATATTTTGACATGGTTTATTTCACACTATTATTTTACTTAAGTAAAATAAAGGACTAATAAAGGTTTTCATGTATATCTTTTTATGTATCTACTACTGTACATATAGACTTTTAAAATAATAGCAAACCAGCATTTTATACAGGTTGTTTTGAAAATTGTATTAAATCATTTTAATGTTTATAAATATATTTGTGCCATTAAATATCTTTTGACACAGTACATAGCAACTGCATACTTTGTAACTTGAATGCAACAACATTTACTTAAATCATACCATGTTATTGGATATCAAATCTGTATCCAATTTTTTCATTATTGTAAACAACAATGCAATCAGGGGCAGCCTTATATCTTTCAATGCCTTGATATTTTTAATAATAAACATTTGAAAATTTGAAATGTAGCTATTAAATTAATAGTACATTAAACGCTTTTAGCAAATTCCTGTGTAGATAGTTTGTAACTAGTTTACATAATTAACAAGTGTGCACAAGAAATATTCCACAGTCTTCAATGACAAAAGTTATTTTGTACTATCCAGTTTTAATACTGTATAAGAAAATAAACTTTTAAAAACTGAACTTGTGGGCTAGAGTGGTGGCTCAGCAGTTATGGCGCTTGCCTGGCATGTGCAAGGATGTGGGTTCAAACCCCAGCACCACATACACAACAAAGCATTAGAACAATGAAAGCCATATGAAAAACTAAATAAAATGCATTCCCTTTTTCTCTTTCTCTCTCTCTCTCTCTCTCACTGTCTCTCTCTTTAAAAAAAACGGGACTTGTGATGTTGAGAAACATTAATAGAAGGCAAAGGAAAAAGCAACTTTATGATGAATGATAGAATAGTCATCAAAAGACAAATCTGTAATCTCATAAATTGAGACAGCACTTGAAATGATTTCTAATGCAAAGTTTGGATGAGGCTTGAATACTTGTATGAAAAAATTCTGACTATATCATTTAAATTTTATTGTATCTTCCTTTGAATCCTGGATTCTTTTTATAAAACAAAAACATAGTGATAGGCATTTAAGGCTCCTTTAGCTGAATTTCTGACAAACATTATCTATTTCAGTGTTACTATTAGTTGAAGAGCACCCTTATGCTTTATGCTTACTGATTTATCTATACTAGATTAACAAACAAGCATGATTTCTTAAACACTAAATTTTTTGTATTTGTACTTTAAAAAGTTTTATTGGGGTGTATGTTTTATGTGATAAACCATACATACATATATGTGTATGTATGTGTGTATATGTGTGTGAGTATGTGTATGTGTTTGTATATTGTTTCAGTCCAGTTTTTTTTCTGGCTGTTGTAACTAAAAGAACAATTTTACAGGAGGAAAAGGTTATTTGGGGGCTCACAGTTTCAGAGGTCTCAGTCCATACACAGTCAGCTCCATTTCTTGGGGCTGGGTGTGAGGCAGAACATTATGGAGGATTGTGTGGCAGAGCAAGAGGCTTAAGATATCACACCATGGGGCGGGAACCATGTCTTAGCGGTTACTGAGCTTTCCCGGCATGCACGAGTATGCAAGTTCAAACCCCAGCACCACATACACAATGAAGTCTTAGAGCAACGAAAGCCACATGAAAAGCTACATAAAATTTGTTTCTCTCTCTCTCTCTCTGTCCCTCTCTTTCTTAAAAAAAAAAAAAATCACACCATGAAGGAGAGACAGGCAGAAAAAGAGAGAGAGTAACTTCACTCACTAAATACAAAATATATACATCAAAGGCACCCCTCCATGACCTACCTCCTCCAGCCAGTCTACCCACCTTCAGTTCCATTCAGTTACTCCCTATCAGTAGGATAATTCACTGGTTGGGTTCTCATAATCCAATTATCTCACCTCTAAACCTTCTTGCATTACCTTACCCATGAGCTTTTGGGGAACAAATACCACATATCTAACATATTTACCTATAAAAACAATGTCAATATCAAGATAATACCATATCCATCTCCCCTAAAATTTTCTCAGGGCCCTGGGATATGTCTTTTTCTTCCCTTTGACACCATCCCTCAACTCCCATTCCAGATAACCACTTATCTGCTGTCACTACAGATCAGTTTGCCTTGTCTAGAGTTGTATACACATGGAATTGTGTATTATGTAGTCTTCTGGGTCTGGCTTCTTTTACTTGGCATAACTATTTCCAGATTCACCCACATTGTTTCCCACATCAGTGTCTGCATCACATTAACTTATAACAGCCTGTCCTCAAGTGATTTTGTAACACTTCACATAGAACATTAGAATCTGACAACAGTGTACTTCTATTTTTCCCTTCCTGGCCTTTTTACTGTTGTGTAGTTCAGTAAACTTCTCCACATAAACAAACTCCACATGACATTGAAATTATTCCTAAATGCCCATAAGCTTTGCTTTTGGAGGCAGTTAAATATTAGAAGTCATTCTGGATTTGCATTTAAGATATGATACTTCAGAATCATAGTGTTTACATAGGATGAATTATTACCAGTCACTGAGGAAGGATCTTTCCGAGAACTCTGGCCTGTTTGAATTTTTGAAGTCTGGCTGGTGGGGACAGGCACCACTGCAGGCTCTATGAGAGTGCCAGCCAACAATTCCTCTGGTCCTTTTAGGTGGTCATTTCCCAGGCCTAGGGTATGTTCTTGCCATGAGTGTACTGATCAGTGTTTACTGACTACTTGAGGGGACTCTTTGCAGATCTTTGAAATTTTCTCTGTGCAACTGTCTCCTTTCCTACGAACTCTATGAATCTTGGTCCCACTAGACTCTCAACTCCATCTCCTCATTCCAGGGTGTTGGGCAGGCTCTGTAACTATTTATTTTTGTTTCATCATCTAAAAACTCCATCAAGGTACTAATCTGGGGCAATTTATCAGGCTCACCTTGCTCATTTCCTATCTCTAAGGAATCAGTGTCCTTCACTGTCTATTGTCTCATGGTTTAACCACTGTTTCAAATATATTTTTCTAATTTTAGAACATTTCAATCAGGAGAATAATTCCAATCCCTATGACTCCATCTCTTCCAAGTACTATTTACATTAGTTTTTTAAAAAAATTTATTTACTTCGTTTAGTTTTTTTCCCCAGTACTATTGGCTATATGAAGGTAGTGGGAGCGTATTAGTCAGCTTTTCATCACTGGGACCAAAATACCTGACAAGAACAATTTAGAGAAGGTAGAGTTTATTTCGGGCTCATTTTTTCTGAGGCTCAGTACATTGTATGCAGACTTCATTGCTCTAATCCCAAGTGAGGAAGAAGACTGTGGAGGAAGGGCACAGTGAAGGGAAGCTGTTCAGTTCATGGCAGCTAGGAAGCAAAGAGAGAGAGAGAAAGGGGCAGGGACTAGATACACACTCCCAGGGACTGCCACCATAATCTACTTCCTCCCACTATGTCCTAACTCCCATTCAGCTATCAGGTGATTAAGCCAGCAGATTAAGACCATTTTCATTATTTACAGCTTTCTTCTATTCTAGTTTCATCCAAGGATACACTAAATGTAAATGAATGGACAGATTACATGGTCTTGAATTATCCATGACATGACTAACATTACTTTTAAACAATATTTTTATAATAATTTTGCAGTTACAGGTTACGTTTCCTGAAAACAACTTGAAATTCAGCTTATTTTTGTGGCAGATGAACACCAAAAGTATAAAGGAACTCTGAGTCATGCCTAATATTTGACCATTCCACTTATAGAGTAGAAAATAGTTTTAGTCTAGTAAATTCATTTAAAAAAAAATCTTTCCTTGAGCATTTACAGTATGAATTGAGTTTTTTTCTCTCACAATGTTTGCCCTCATTTTTAGACCTGTACCCTATCTCCAAACATATAAATATTAGTGTAGAATCCCAAACCTCTGGAAATATCACTTCTCTTAACAGTTTTCAAAAGAGAATAACTTAGAGTAAGAAAGATCTTGCTGGAGGCTTCTTAACTTTTACATTAGAGAATATTAGAATATTAAAGAATAAAAAAAATTATGTGGATTAAGTTGTTTAGGGTACATTTCAGAGAAAAGATTTTAACCCTGACACTCTATACTATTTTACAAATAAGGAATCTAAAAATATTGCTTCCACAAAAGTAAAATTGCTAAAATCACAAGTATTCAGTTATTACTCTATTATTCTTGGAGTCAGGTTCAATACACCCTAGGTATATTTTTTAAACTGAAAGATTTTTTTATTAGCACATTATTGTTATATATAATACTGGGGTTCATTTGTTCTAAACATACAAGCATGGGATAAAAAGTGCTTCAATTCAGACCCCAGGACTTCCCTTTTTCCTTCCATCCTTCATCCTCCTGTTCCCCTTCCTCTATTCTACTGGTCTTCCTTCTGTTTATTTTCAGTGTTTTTTCAGTTAATGCATTATAGGTACATGTAAAGGCAGAACTCACTGTGGTGTATTCACAAATATACATATTATAATTTGGGCAATTTCATTCTACCATTCCTCTTTTTTCGCATCCCTGCGCCCGCTCTCTCAATCTCTTTCCTCTCCTCCACTGAGTTTGCTCCTATTTTCATGGGATCCCTTCCTCCTTTTTCCTCTCATTTTGGAAGAGCTTATAGATGTAAGAAAAAAAAACTTTCTGAGTCTGACTTATTTCACTTAGCATGATACTCTCCAGTTCTATGCATTTACCATTAAATGTCATAATTTCATTCTTCTTCATGTCTGAGTTAAACTCTATTTTGCATGCGTACTACATTTTCTTAATCTGACAGGCATCTGGACTGGTTACATAACTTGGCTATTGTGAATTACGTTGCTATAAACATTGATGTGCCAGTATCACAATATGCTGATTTTAGTTCTTTTCAATAAAGATTTAGGAGTAATGTAGCTGTATAATAAGGTGATTTCACCCCTAGTCTTTTGCGGAATCTCCATATCACTTTCTAGAGTAGTTGCACTAATACATGCTCCCATCCATAGTCAGCTCAAAGTGGATCAAAGACTCAGGAATTAGACCAGAAATTTTGCCACTGTTAGAAGAAAGCATAGGTCAATGTTCTAACATATCAGCACAAGCACTAGCTTCCTTAACAAGATTCCTAAAGCACAAGAAATAAAACAATGAATCAATAAGGAGGATGGCATCAAATTCTAAAGCTTATGCACAGCAAAGGAAACACTTAAGAACATGAAGAGAGAGCTTATAGAATGGGAGAAGATCTTTGCCAGCTGCTCCTCTGATACTGTGTTAACGGTTTGAATGTGAGGCATCCCCCAAAAGCTCACATGTGACAATTTGGGAAGGCTGAGGTGAAGTGATTGGGTTGTAAAGGCATTAACTCAACAAGTGAGTTCATCCCCTTATAGGGATTAACTGCAACTGTAGGCTGGTAGGGTGTGGCTGGTCCAGTGGATCTTTGGGGGCATACCTTTGGGTATATGTTCTGTATCTGTTGTGGAGTCTCTTTCTCTGATCTGCTTCCAGATGTGAGACCTTAATAAACTCTCCAAAGCTATACCTGCCATCTCCTTGAACCCTGAGCATGGAGCTGGCCTTTCATGGACTAAGACCTCTGAAACCATAAGCCCTAAAATAAACTTTCCCTCCTGAAATTGTTCTTGTCAGGTCTGTTCATCAGAGCAACAGAAAAGCTCACTAAAACACAAGGAATTAATATCTACAATATATAAAGAATTCAAAATCTTAACACCAAAAAAGTAGCCCATTTAATAAATGGGAAAAAGAACTAAATAGACATTTCTTAAATGACCAACAAATGTGTGAAAAAATGTTCACCATCTCTAGCAAACAGCGAAATGCAAATTAAAACTACATCAAGATTTTATCTCACTCCAGTCAGAAGGGCAATCTTCAATACTACAAATAATAATAATAAATGCTGGTGAGAATGCGGAGAAAAAGGAACACTCTTATGTTGTTCCTAAGTATATCTTAATGGCTACTTCTAAAGTTTTGTTTTGTTTTATTCGTTTGTTTGGTGCTGGGTATCAAACCTAAGGACACTACACAATAGAGTGAGCCCCTAGCCTTTTTATTTTTTATTTTGAGACACCATCTCGTTAAGGTTCCCAGATTGGCCTCAAAATTGTGGTCCCTCTGCCTCAGCCTCCCAAGTTGCTGTGATTCCAGTTGTGGCTGGCCACACTCAGCATTATAGCTACTTTTTCTTGTGAAACTATGAAGTCTTTGGGTCTTATTGTGACTTAGGATATGACAGTGATAAAGAGAGCAAAACCATATTTTCAATATGTCTATGTTGATAAACTTCATTTGATCAGTCCCACTAAAAAATTACCATTAGCATATGTAAGAGCCAGCTACTTTCCTACCACATGTGCCTAACAAACCAGTCCTAACCCCATCAGTATCTTAAAATAACAATAATTTATTCACACTCACTAAACTGAAAGTTGGCTGGTGGCCAAATTATCTAATCTGGATTTGACAGGACTTCATGTTCTGCCTGAGTTCAGGACTGCTGTACTGATCTCCATTCTCCTTTTTAACACTCTCTCATTAATAGGCACAAAGAGCGCAGTACTTATGAAATCCATACAGCGGTAACCTGTCATTTTCTGCACCACCAGAAAGAGTTTCTGTAGTAATAATGTGGTGTGATGATCTTCCAGGAGTACAGGAATATTTACACAATTTTATCCAACAATTACCAATGATCTTTACACCATCTTTGACCATGTTCTTGCATGTCTCCTAAGCCTTTGGTAGAAGATCATAAATGAAGTAAATCTGACTTTTTTTTTTTAATTAAAATCACTTGTTAACTTTGTGCATTGAAAAATTTTGCTCTCTGTGAACTAGTTATCATAGCATCTTTCATGGTCATAAACAGTTGCCTCCCAAGCTGAATTAAATACAAAGATTTTAAAGCTAAAATAACTTAAACTTCATGGTGTATGGGAAAACTTACCTCACAATGTCTTACTTTCAGATTTCTACCAGGAATAGAAAATAAAGAAAAACATTTTTTTTTTCCAATTTGGATGGAATAAGAAGCAGGAATAAAAAATAGTTTGAGGTTTCAAAGGCTTTTCAATATCTGAGTAAACTAACTACGTATTCTGTCTTTAGTTTTATTTAGTGCTATTAAGATCTCTAATAGCTTATAAAACAGAACACCTATGTAGCAGCATTTCTGCTCTCTTGTTCTCTAACCATATCATTAGTGAACATCTTTTTTTATAAGTATCAAAATCGTAATTGGACAGATAATCAGATGAGTTTCTTTTCTTGTTGCCCAGAGAACATATTTTTCTCTCCTCCTCTCTCCCCGCCCCAACATTCCATATCTACGGTTCCCCTAGATTTTGTGTTGCTAGGTCTTTGCTGGGTCTAATACATGTGCTTTCACCCTAGCCTGGGTTCAAATGAGCTTCTTGTGGAATCATTGTCTACTATTAAACTTCAAAAAAAAACTTTTTATGAACACTGCTATCAAAACTGTAAGGAATCTGAGGGTCTACGCATAAATTTTTATTTTAATGTATTTCCGCAAAATAAAGAATAAGAAACAAGAATTCTGCTAACTTTCATAATAAGGAAATTTTCTGTCTTCCAGCCCTGATAGGTGTATGTTCCTGTAGTTAAGGGATTTTGTCTGATACCCGTACATGAAAGTGGACCTATTTACTTCCCCAAGTGTGACTGCCACTCGGAGTTAATAAAAACTTTCTTAGATTTATAATCACCTCAGAGTCTGTAATGGCATAGGAATTATAAACAGATCCTGGGCAGAAAACAAGTCCTAGTCTTCCAGGGCATGGCAATATCTCTTCTGCTTAGTCATTTCATTGTCTCACTTGGATCTCCTGTTCCCAGCCATTGTTCAGATTCATCTGTAAAATTGTAAAAATTCCTCCAGAGTGTGACTTTTGAAAGCATATTTTAATTCTTTAGGGTCTATTTTCCCTATTGATTCTTATTTCCTTCAGTGTTTTGCATCTTCCTGAAGGAAAACCATCTTAATTAGAACACCAAAGCATTTTTACTATGACTGGAATGATTTTTAGTTTTTATATATAATTTCAAATACCTTCCACTCAATGATGTAGCATCACAATAATGTAGGTAAAATATTAGAGATTTGAGTTTTCCTCCTTTTTGTAGTTGTTAGATTTCCCAAAAGTTCTCAACCTCACAGTTGGGATTTTGTTTGGCAACTGGGCACATTCCTATTGGATATTACAGCCCAAACTGTCTACATTTATCTATAATTGCAGTAATGTCTACCCACGTATAACTTACACACACACCCATGCTTTCATCCATATAACATCCATGTAATTTATTGAGTATTTACAATGTTTCAGGCACTGGGATTACAGATAAAAAATTTGAGTTAGAAAAAGGAATAATTCTCTAGTTTAAAAGGACAAATGAGGAAAAGAAAAACAGGAACAGAATTAAATAGGCTAATGCATTCTGACTCACACTCACATAAGTTACAAAGATTCTCCTTGCTTCAAAATAGCCATGACCCTGTTGGCACCTGTCTCATGCCCAGTGCCCAGCACACTTGACTCTCCCATGTTAAGTGCCTCCTCTCTGGCCTGTTACAGCATAAAGCACTCAGCCTGGCAACCCCTGCAGCCACATGTTAAATTGCAGCACAGACCAACTTGCTGAGAACTGAGCAAAGAAAGTGGACAGTTCTCACGCAGGCCAGCTAAGCTGCTGTAGTCACACATCAGCTAGCACAGTGCTCATGAGTCCTTCCTGTGCCGATGGCCTGCGGAGGATTGAGGCCATCAGCATGACACTGCTAAAATATTACTGCCTGGAACTGCCATCATTCCACATTCTCAGGACACATATCTTACATGGTAGTTCAGTGGGGATCAAATGACCTCTACTTGAAAAAAGTAGTAGTAAACATGTAGATTTTCTTACATACAATTTTTAAATTTATGGAGCTTTTGATCCCTGCAGATTAAAAAACATATAGAGCTTTCTGCACTGCTACCACATAGAATAAATGTCAATTAAGACAGGAATATTAACATAAGTCTCAACATTATCTTTAGAAATAAGAGAAAAATTAAGCACTTCACTCCAATATTCAAAGGTGAAATGATTTCAATTCATAGGTCACTTGGAAGAGCTTGCTTAGAGACTTGAGCAAGGCATTTAATATTATACTTGGACTTAGAAGCACTTTCTCAAGAATAAATCACTAATAAGAATCCTTCCTTTCATCACATGGGATTACTTCTCACAAATCAGTGCAATGCTTTCAATACTTTTTGCTTTGGCTTTCACAAAGTATTAATAATACAATATCATTCATATCTGACTGATATCTTGCTTAATCTCAAAAATGAATCAAACTTAAGGTATCATTGATACATTAAAGACAAGTTAATAATGATGGTATGATTTAGAGCTGGGAACTTGAAGTAACAACCTTTTTGATGATTTTTGAAAAAGCATCTCTTGGCCTGGGTTTGTGCCTGAGACATTTATACAAGTCAAGTTAAAAATTGCAATATATTTCTCCAAAGTATTTGCAGTCCAAGCATATGTCACAAATCCTTGGTAAGAATTTAAACCATTATAATAATGTTACAGAAAATTTAGAGACTAGCAATTGTTCAAATAAAGCATTTTGAAAATTTTTACCCCCATTTTTGAATTTTTGAGTGGTCTGATGTCACACATAATAAATCAAAAGAAAAATAATCAGAGAATGAAACTTTATATTCATGCACACTGAACATATATACTTTATCAAGAATGTAAATAATAAAGCTTGTAAATTTTTTGAAGTCCTGAAATCAATCAAAAGAAAAGAAATGATGATCTGTAATTCGAATGTTTTATTAACATTTCTATTTTTACAAAAATGGCATCATATCATTGGGTCCTGATGCTCTCTTATACAATGCATAATTGTATAAGATTGTATAATTTTAATTGTGATGGCATCACAATTAAAATGTACTTATTAGTTATAAATTTGCATATAATACTACACTGGACACTGAATAAAGAACTACTCAAGCAGGCAGAGATTCTACCTCCTAGGAGTCTAAAATCAGAACTGATAAACTGATGGCACTATCTTGAATAAATACATTTTAGTTATACCACAGTAACTGAAAGGTAGATACTATAATATTATTAAAATTCATTTGAAAATAAATTACAGCTGGTAGGGTTATAAAAAGTTGGGGAGAAAGGTATCAGCTCTCTTCTAAACACTACATGAAGACATCCTGAAAAATGTAAGGCTTCCAAAGACATTGGATTGTAGCAATGATGACAGAGTTATAGCATTGCCTGGCAGGATGCTGGGAAGGGAGAGTGGGATGGCAGAATGCAGGATATCTGACATAACTGTGACTGGACTACAAGGTGTGCACAGCAGAAAGGGCAGTGGACCCAAAGCAAAAGGCCAGAATAACTTGAGGACTCAGAGTCAAAAACATAGACCTTCCTGAGTCCCAAGGCTGTGGAGAGTGCAGTTTCACTATTGGTTTTGGATCAAGAAACTGACCTAAAAATAATACAAATTTTGCATTCATTATTCAAGACTTGTACTTGAACGTGAAAAACACCAATTATATTTAGTTAAGATAGAAAGATACAAAACATTTGTGGTTGATTTGTTGGATATTTAGTGCTCTATTATGTGACTCTTCTAAATATTTATTATAGATGGTAAATGGATACATATTGCACTCAGAACTCACAGAGTACTTTCCAGGGACTCAAACTGGACTATCCCATTCTGAGTTGTCTCTGCCTTATCAATATTTCAGCTTGCAGGGTATGTTTTTAGTGAACTGATATTTGGTATTATAAAATAAACCATCTTCTTTTTTATACTGATTTTTAAAAGAAAGAAAAGATTAAATCATCTATTAGGTACCTAGAAAAGCAAATCATTTCTCTTGGAATATTATAGAGCTATAATTCCCTTTCTGTCTGCAATTTTGTGGTAAGTACATATGCAAACAGAACAAATGGAAAATCCAGTCATGTTGGCTCTCCCAAGTTTCAAGGGACCTTTTACAAAGGACCTCAACTGTCCACTTTTATCTCAAGACAAGAGAGATAGTAGACCCTAAAGTAGTAATTGGTTTGGATCTTGACAAAGCAAAACAACAACATAACAAAAAGAAAAAAATAATAATTCTGACAACCTAAATTTATTTGTCTTCAATTTACGTGCATCTATATTTGTTCGTTTAAGGGACTAGCTACATATTTACCTTGCTGAAGTCATGAGTGAAAACATGAGCCATAGTTGAGAAACACTCATTAATTAAAGATACTTTTATATTTTATTAGGAAACCTAATGGTTGAACATAGACTAAGGTGTGTTTGCTGTTTGCTTACATAAACAATGCAGCTCAAAGGGAACATGGATCATAAGCCCAAGGCATTGAAGCAAGGTTTGCACTTGTGTGCTGGGCACCAGTAGCAACACGACTGCTATGAAAACTCAAATCAGGAAATGTTTGCACGGCTTCTTTCTATTCCCCTTTTCTTTTAGTCTTTGATGGATATATAATAATTATATTTTATAAGAATGCCAGTGGTGACGGAAGTGCTTCTCCTAATGCAGAGGCTGTAAAGCTATCAGAAGAGCTTTAAGCAAATGTTATCTGTTTTACAGAAGAAATCAATTACCCACAGATTGCTTAAACCAGTGACAGGCATGGTAAGGAATAAAATGTGTTAAGTAGAAAAGTTACAGCCATCAACATGTAAGGAATTACATGATATATGAAAGCAATCACTTGTTCAATTTACCTTCAAAACTAAAACAAGTTCTTCTGCATTGGAAATAAACATGAACCTCTCTCTGAAAACGAACAATTTCCAACTCAATGGAAAAAGTACTGTATAAATTTTAGCCAGCAATAGAGCTATTAGGAGCATACAACCAGGTTTTCAGAGATAAAGTATGTGAACTATTTAACATACTTATTTCAAAGTAGGCATCAGTTTGTCTTCATCTTCCTGCAATTCAGCGTTACATAATTTTCCAGATATGCTTGGAATAAAAGGAGTCCGCCAGAAAAAGCTCCACACATTTTAGCATATCTTATATTTATATCAAACAGCAAAGGATTTTACTCAATTAAAAAATCTTTAGTATATTTAAGTTCTAATATGCATTATTCTCTGCTGATGACACATATTTTCTCTATATTATCAAGAAAAGATACATAAGTGGAACTTTTTTTCTGCTTTAAGAAGAAAAATAAACATTTCAATGAATACTTGACAGTTCTTAGAAAGGACATCATGGTGCAAAATGCTCATCAAAGCTGTTAATTACTCAGGTTAAGTTGGCAATTTGCTTGTGAAACAAGGTCACCATTTTTAGTTATCTCTCCTATCAGTCCTTGAGAAATTTTTGAATTTTTATAATTGAATTTTAAAATGAATTAATTCAAATCACATGTAACATAAAAAGTGATTTCTTAATATTGCAAAATAGGAATCATTTCACCAGATGTGCCATTAGAGATATCACAACATAACTATCATGTTTCCATGAGAGTCACTGTGTGTGATGACAGCCACAGGAAGAGATACCTGCCTAATGAAGAACTTATGTTTTTCTTTTTACTTCATTTTTTTTTTAACTGAGAAGTGTTTAGAAGAACTTGCTCACATGATCTTTTAATAGAATCAGGAGTAATATACCAGCTGGTGCATATCATTCTTTTATGATGTTCTGAGGGAGAGTTCTATACTGATTTAATTTCTCAAGAATAAAATATGTATATTCAGATTTCATGCAAGTTGATTGTCCTTAATGGATGAGTGTTAATGATAAATTTAAAGTACTACATTTTCAGAACATTTGTAAGTTAAAAAATTTAAAAAGAGTCATGCTAGCCATTTTTTTTATCTACTCCTAACACAGAAAACACTATTGTGAAAATTCCCAAATGCAAAGCAACACTGCTAATGCTTCTTTCTCTGCAAAATTATCAGGTTGATATAATGGTGATATCCTACTGATTATTCACCACAGACCTTCCTGCAAGATAATGCATTCTTAAAATATGAACTTGAAGCTAAAATATTAAATATGCATTTCCTCCTCCTATAGGACATTGAAATGCCACATGCTGTTGGTGAGAATGACCCATAAGCGTTGGATTTTTCTCCCCCTTGTTCTTCTTTTCCAGAAACAGTTAGTGTGGCGTGCAGTGAACCAAATCAACAATGTGATTCAAACTGTCTCTGTAGCTTCTTGGCAAAAGAAAGGATAAACTATAAAAACTCCCCTCCTACAGCTTTCAGCTCTTGCTTCCCACACTTTAACATCTTCTGTCACCTCTGGCGCTGTTACTGACCCATGCTAAGCTAAACTAAAAGGATGATAAGTTTGCTGCCTTTGCCCTTGTCCTGAGGGGCTGCACATTATCCTATCAAGTATCAGTAGCCATTTCTGTGGGATATTTGTCACCCCACGAAGGCCTTTGGAACAAATGAAATGGGCAGCGAATTACAAAAATGTCATTCTCTAAAGGAAATAGATGAAGGCTTTTGTTCTCCAGTAATAAATAGATGCCATAGGCTTATAACACTATTTTTATATTAAATTTGACAGGGTTACTATTTCCAGTTCATTAAGGGAACAGCTTGAAAAGTATTTCCTTCTGTACTTTTAAAAATAACACAGTTTGCTGCTTTTCTTCCCAGTAATAAATATAAACAATACCTGGCAATATATCCTGGAAATCATAGATCATGATTAATTTCAAGTTACTTTTGCTAATGCTTGTTTTAAAAAATGTACGAAAATCATTTTGGGGGGGGATTTTAAGATATAGAAATGGATTATGTAAGAGGTACTTATGAATGGATTTTAAAAGTCTGATTTATGCCTATTCCTCCTTTCTTTATAAATCACAAATATATTACTTCCTTTTCTCACTTTTCTCACACATTATAGTTTTACAGGGCACAATGATAAATATGCCATGGACAAAGGTCAAACAAAGCATAATAACTCAATTCCTTAAATGAAAGCTTCAAAGTAAATCCTCTGTGTTTAGCAGCAGTACACAGGGGTCAAGATGACAACGTCCCAGACTGGAGAATAAAATGTGTGTTAATATCTTTGTGCCTCAGTACATTTGTTAAATGGGTATACTTGGATTGACATACTTAGGTTTTCTTTGAAGTGAAACATGAACAAGATACATAACACACATAATAAATTAAATGGCACCACACATTTTTAAGTGATTTTGGATTGTGTGGTTTATCAAGTTCAGTGGGGCATTTTCATGGTAGTTTTCAACTATTTCCAATACAATAGATGTATTTTTTTCATCAGCATCACCTATTCAGTGCCTTTGGAACTGAACTACCATTTACTTACTAACTTTATTTTTTGTTTTACAAAATTCGAGCTGCAAGGTATTGAAAATATTTATGGGAATTTGTGATAGTTAATTTGACCTATTAGCATATTAATAAAGACCATTAATAGTTGTGATATACTCTGTGAAAATTATTTAAACAACAATCTGACCTCAGAATTTCAGATTCTGTAAGTTGCAAATCTTAAGTTTAGTCATACATGCCTATATTTTGACAAAGTTGATTAGCAAAACAGCAAAAACTGACCAAACCAATTCTATTTTTCAGTGAGGTCAAAGTCATCATATTTTAGAGGCAAATGACTTTTTAGAAAAATCAAACTCTAAATCTTCAGTGGACATATGATATGACTATACATGGACATATGATATGACTACATACATATATACACATATGTGTTGTATGTATTATTCTTTGCTTCTTGACATGACAACACATGCCTTTGTGAACTCCTTGATTATATAAGTTTGGAAAAGGGGCACTAAGGATGCCAAAGCTTCTACAAAATACCTGAGCATTTCACCCCATATCTATCAATTTAACACATGTACTGAGGCTCAAAGTTACCAATGCACATTAGCAACTGGATCACTGTCATCTTGACTCCTTTGTATTTCTGTGAGCCATCCAGTACCCATCTTTTAGTGTCCCTTTTTTTCTGACAAGTTAGGCTCTACTGCTTGCAAATAATAACCCTTTATCCTTAAATATTTACGTTTCTTGGCTAAATTTAGATATTTTTCTGCCTTAAGAGAGGGACAATGAAAAACGTATAAGAAAAGTATAAGAATAATTTAGATTTTGAAGCACAAATTTTCTCAATCAAGTTTAAAGAAGAAAAAACTGTTATTTTATTCACAAATGATTATGAGTTGTAATATTCTTCATCATTGTATGACAAATATAAGTTAAATAGAAATGTGGTGACTAAAAAGGCTTTCATTACCAGAAAAATTACTAGAACATTGCAGTGGGTACTGAAAGAGTATGTTGATCTTTAGAAAAAGAGAGACTCCATCCTATTTTATTGTATTTTGTTCTATACCATTCATAGGAAATAAAATGCAAACTATTGGCAATCATTTCATCATCTAAGTATTTACTGTTTAAAACGGTGCTTCTGTCCTTATCTGAGTTCTAAATTACAGGCATTTCTCAAAGGCCTCTGATTTTCTTCTAATTATCAAATGTGAAGTTCATTTTCTAAAATTAATTTTTCTTTCCTTCATCTGTATGTTTTTAATCAACGGGTCTAAAACTGACCTTACTTCCCCCAAATTCTTTCTCCTGGTTTCCTCATTGCTATACATTCCCACAGCACATCAATGGTATTATGGGAAAGTTCACAGGAAAGGATGTTATAATTCCTATTAAGGGGAAAAGAGAAGAAAAAGAAGAAGAAGAAGAAGAAAAGACAATAAGCAAAAGGAAATAAGTTCCCCCACCTACTGGTGAAACTGAAGATTGTTCAAGCACATTGGAGCCAAGGGCTTCAGAGTAAGAAAGACAAATGTAAACCCAAACAGTTCATCAGCAACTTGGCAAATTATGGCTCCTTCGAAAGCAGGGAAACAAGTGGTTGCTACAAAAGTATGGTGGCCTAAGAGAGACATTTTCCTTATCCACAGCTCTCATTATCTAGAAGACTGATAGATGGACAGACAGAAACAGGATTTGGTTGAACCCAGGCAGTGATGGGGATATTTTGGTGTACTTTGGTGTACAGCTCTTTGACAATTTATTGAATAATATTATTGTGAACTAAACTGTTATTGTAACCTAGAAACATAAAATAAATCATCTTGGAAATTTACCAAAAATTGCCGATCGTTTACTTCAGTGTCACTTTTGTGGTGCTTGAACATTTAATTTGACTAAACCTTGTCTGTGATTCTAAAATTTGAGAGAGGGAAAAATACCCAAAAAGTATATTAAAGGATAGGAATATGTCATTTAGAGTTTGAGGGATCTAAATTTTCTAGGATAATTAAGTCTAAAAAATAAAATAATATTTTTTAAACAAATGAAAAGAATAGCAAGTAAAAGAAGATTTTCTTTAATAGAAAAGGTGTTAAAGCATTGTTATAAGAAAGGGTTTGAGTAATTTCCTTTTATGTTGATTTTTCAAAATAGAATAAAGCCTATCCTATTTGGTCAATTCTCTTCAACCTTATTATACACACTTCTCTCTTCATTTCTAGTCCAGTCAGTTGGCTAGCCCTCTTAAATTTGACTTTTTAATATATTTAGCAGCCACACATAATTTTAAATTTCTGTTGGCTTTTTTTCTAGGTTGAGTCTTCATTATTCATTCTCTCTCTTCCTCTTTCCCTCTCTCTTAGGTCAGTAACAAAAATCCAAACCAAAACAACTCAGAATCAGGTTAGGGTTTTTTTCTGCTCTAATCCACCTGTTATATACTTTTGTAAATGAATCCTCATACGTCACCCCGATGCAGCAAGCCCAGAAACAGCAGAGCAGGGGAATCAGACTGCTGCATCTCTCAAGATCTTGGGGAACTTGGACAGGTTGCTTAAATTCTCTAAGACTTGAGTTCCTTGTTCAGAAATACAGGGCTAATAATAGCACCTCCTTCAAACAGCTGATATTTTGAAAGCACTTAAATTTTTTGAAAAGGGTTTTCCAAGCTATTTGTCATAGCTCCCTTCCAAGATAGAGACTTTTGGTGGGTGTGTTTCCTAACAACATCTAAATAATATGAAGTGTAAAATATGCTACGCTTTGAATTTGCTGACATTTAGAACATGCATAGAAAAATATTTAAAATTCCATTATATTCCCAACATATTTATATATTTAATATATATTCATTAACAATATCATGTACACTAATTTTATCATTCATATGTTATATGTTATATGTATAAATTGCTAGTTAAGTGTAAGTGGTTTAAGGTCATGTGTATTGAAATGCATCTAGGTGATTTTTTTCCCCCTATAAGTTGTTCTCTAAAAATGAGACTGGGAGCTGGAGCAGTGGCTCAGTGGTATTGCACTTGCCTGGCATGTGTGAGGATCCAGGTTCAAATCTTAGCACCACACTCACAACTAACCGTCAGAGCAAGGAAAACCAAATGAAAAACTAAGAAATAAAATTGATTCTTCTATCTCTCTCTCTCCTTCTCTTTCCCTTTCTCTGAAAAAAAATGAGACTGGGCTGGGGCTATAGCTCAGTGGTGGAGTGTTTCCTAGCATGCGCAAGACCCTTAGTTCTATTTCCAACACCACAGACGCAAACACACACACACACACACATACAGTAAAAAAGAAAATTGAGACCAATGGGTGTTTATAGAATCTGGGACCAGTTTTAATGAAATCATTCAAGGGTTAGTGAGATACTCTAAACCTATCTACTTTAAATGCCTGTTTAAAATAGTAGCATGAACATAATTTCTGTTAAGAACATAATATATACCACATTTATTATTTCCTGGGGAATAATCATGAAGGATGATTTTTATCATCATCTGAATTTTCAGATGACAACATGAAAGTGGAATTACAAACTTGTGCTGTAAACATCTAGTAAAATGAAATGTAATTTAAAACCATAGTGCATAATTTTAAAAGTGGAGTAAATTATTTCTTTTATGTGGCTTGGCTCATACTAATAAAAGTTGGCACAGATGAATAACCTTTTCAAAGTTTACTTTCCAAATTCAACTTTGAGCTGCCATATAGCAATGATCACTGGATAAAAATTGCTTTGCAAAATCAACCACAAACTGAGTATTATATATACGGTTAATATAAAGCAAATTCTTTAAATCATAATATATTAATTAGCTACATGATCTAGCAAGCCACAATTAGATTACTTATTGAACTAATTTAATTTGTACAGTGGCAGCTAATTTAAAAGAAGCATTCTCTTTTCAAGATTGTTTCTCAGAAATTGTTTTGTAAAAATTATTGGTCTGAGATTTAAAACAATCTTTCTCCTTTCTTCTCTCTCTTGCTTTCAGAGAGAAAGTTGTATGACTTCTTTTGGTAGCCAGAGATAGAAACACATATTTTAAAAAGATTAATAATAAACTAGAGAATAAAATATTGTGGAAGAATATGAATCTTAGTTTCCAAAATCAGCATCAAAGAATTACATCTTTGTGTCATTTCCAGTGTCCTTTTGAAATCCGTGGGAGTTTTATGCAGTAGGGTGAGAAAGAACTTAGCATGCATGTATTGCTGGGATGTACTCAGAACACAAAAATGGAAATGGAATCCCACTCAGTACAGGTCTATGTTTGTTTGTGCACTCATCTATTCAGAAGAAGTAAATATTCCACTTAGTCATAAGGTATAGACCAAAGAGAATGCAAAGAAATAAAGATTTTTGATCCAAACAATAAAGTGGGCCTTTCCAAAGCTATATTAAGAAAAGAAGGAACAATATGTATATGATCATTAATATATTTTGAGACTGATATAAAAATGACCATGAAAAGACTCGTTGAAAAGAACAAGTGACCCAGTTGTGTTAATGCTACTAGATTCTAGCTCTATAACCAATAACTCTGCTTGATGTTAAACAATTCAGTGATCACCTTCACCAGCAGACTATGCCCAGAACATTCAAAGTCCTGGACTGCAATAGGTTTGACAACAAAGGAGAACTTGGAGGAGTGTTCACTTTCTCTTTATTAGAACACCTTTTCACTTAGAGGGGAGAAAGGCCTTTTTAATGAGCTTGGAAAAAATAACAGGAAAACATGACAAACATAAAATAAAAAGAATACATGGCTTTTTACATGATACATATTAGGATTTTATCTATCTTCTATTACTTATATGAGTTACTCATCTTTCAGATTTATATATTTCTCCATTTATACAGGGAATTGAGGATTTGTAAAAGTCTTTCTCCATAGGTTCAACAATGTTTGGGATTCTGGGAAATATCTGATAATCCTTAAAAATAAATTTGTCAGAGGAATTGTAGCTTTTATAATCCTCCTTCACTCTCCTACCAATACATCTCCTGCGGCTCTTTGGTTAGCTTCCCATTCTTACTTGGTTTGACGTTTCCATGTTTTCCAACCATAACTATTTTGGGAAACAGGGGAGCAAGGAGTGGGAAAGGGAGCTCTCACTTTAATGCTAAATTTAATGTTAAAGTTCAAAGAAGAAACTTTAGCCTCTCCTCAGTATCAGGAAAACAGGGATTAAGTAGACTCATCATATTTTTGTTTTGTTTTTGTTTGGGTTTGTTTGTTAGGTTTTACTTTCCTTTCTGGATCCCAGCTACTCAACATTATTTTTTAAATTGAGGGTAATTTTTTAAAAAATCTCATTTGGGACATCCATTATTATGCCTACCATTCTTTTCAAGATTTGTTTACCCATAAACCAGATTACAGAAAATACAAGTAGAATAAGAAGAAATGTAAATTTATGTTATTAACAGTAAAACAATTTAATAAGAAGCTCCTGAAGTGAAGGAGTTAGCCTTTCACCACCCTAAAGGATGAGTAGCTAGCTTTTCTGCCCAGTGACAGCTACTTTGACCCTACTAAAACCATTCCAGGACCTGGCTAGTATCTTCTCATTCACAAAGACTTCCCCCACCCTATGCCATTCTCATCCAATGGCTGGCTGCTTGATCTCCATGCAGCATTGTCCACCAGCATGAACAGTTTACAATGGGCACTTTATTTCTGTAACAAGAGAGACAGAAAACAGCTACTGATGCAAAATATCTTTTCCCCAATTCTAATGGATAAGCAATAACGAGGAGATGTCTGAAAAGCTGTCCAGGGTGCCTGTCAGCCCTGCAAAATTTCTGACCCAGAGACACATATTCACAAGCAGCCCCTATGATTATGAGTTACAGGCCTCTTTGGAAAATGCTATTCGGAAAAGCACCAGAGAAATTATAAAACTAGTCTAACTATTTGGCACACAGAATTCACTATCCATCCATGCATACAGGTTCACACAGAAGAAAATATATAAAATTATATATTTTGAGTTAAATTTAAAACAACATATATGAAATATATGGTTACAAAAATCCTACAAGGAAATGCCATTTCAGTAGATGCCAAAGGGCTGGAAATCAGTAAATGGATGTAAATTAGATCAGGCTTTGGCACCTTGCAAATCCATATTCCCATCAGCCCCAATCCTTGTGCTCCAATTTAACTTGATTCTGAAGATCCTCTTTGTGGTCTGATTTGGAACCTATTTCCTCTCTTTTGAGAGGAGAACAATAAGGGAGGAGGGAAAGGAATATGTGAGGAAAGGTAACAATAATTCACTTGAATTAAGGGATCATTTTGCTTCATGTTTCCTTTCAGTCCCTCCTGCCCTTGCATAGGGCTTGGCAATGGTTGCTGTTTCCTTGCCAATTTAGTGAAGGCAATGGGCATGGTGCTAGAGTAGAGAGCAGTAGTATAATATTTCCAAATGAGAACTGTTTGTCAAACACCAGAAATAAACACAGAAAATTAGGAAAATAAGGCTTTCAGCAATTATTATTATTTTTCTACAAGTAGCTAAAATAACTGTGATAACTCACATCAGGACATTGCCTTAGATGGGATTTCTCTTAACAAGGAAAATCAGCAGCAGGATCCTCTAGATGATTCCCTGGGGGAAACTCTGCAACTTGGTCATAACTTCCCTCTAGGCAGTCTCTCAGAGTACTGTTCACTTTGCAGAATATGAAAAATAACATCTCTGATAAGAAAGGAGATGTGCACTTAGCAAGGTGTATGGAATCTATATGATATTATACAGACTTAAAATGGAAATCATTAATGTTGTGTTTGTATAATTTCCATATACACAGTAAATTTCTCAAATAAAAATTAAAGTGGCAATTTGGCATTCTGTAGAAGAAACATCTGGTTGGTTGAATGCGACTTCATTTATGAATCAGCAGTTTCGGCACTGTATGGACACAATCAGAGATAATTTTATGATGTTATCTGAGTTTATATGTGCTCCCTTTTAAAACGCAGGCAAATGTCCAACTATGACTGTGGAGTGATAGTGATATAGTAATAACTTTGTCTGTTGGGTAAATCATGTAAATAGTAATGGGATAAATCATGTAAAAATTAATTTGTGTCATATTTACAGACTGCCAAGTATTTATATATATGTGTATGTGTGTGTGTATGTGTGTGTGTGTGTGTGTGTGTGTGTGTGTGTGTATAAAATCATTTGATTCTCATAATAATCGTGTGAGATAGGCAAGGAGACATTTTCATTTTTGTAGTTGGGAAAACTAAGGCCCAGAGAAATTTTTAAAACTTCAGTTTTAATTAAGATCATCTGATTGCAATTCTGAGGCTCATTTCCACTAATTGTAAACTGAAGAAAAAGTACCTTGCTGTCTAGTTGGGTTTATTACTTTTGGTCCAGAAGCGAGCCAGTGAGAGAAATGAAATCCATCCTCACAATTCAGAATTTGCTGTAGAGTAATTACAGAGTGTGTGTGTGTGAGTGTAGAAGGATACAATATGTAGAAATGTAAATGTACACATTTGCATTTTGTGTGTGGCCATGCTGCAGATACTGGATCAGTATTCAGATGTGACTGAAAGCTCAATGGTAGCTCCAGTCTTACTCACTGCATACATTGTCTATGTCCCAACAATAAAGATACAGCCCAGTTAGTTGTCATCATCATATCAGTATACTTTGAGAAGATACATAATAGAAAGGAGATAGAAGAAGGAACAGTAGTGAATTGCACCAAAGTCATTTCCAATATGTCCTAGAAGAGAGATGACCTTGAGTGACTATCACATCTGATCATAGAATGCAGATTCTCAGTTTATACTGGAAAAACTGGATGGACCATTTCAATTAAGCCCCTTTCCACTATCAAAAGTTCTAAAATATACAAAACATGCAAGATGTAGTGGTATTCAGGATGTCCTGTGAAACTCAAACTGAGTGGAAATTTAGTTTATTAGTGACTAATAACTTTATTCGAGCAGTTCAATTCAGGAAACTGAGGATATGGACTTAACATGCCTAGCACCTCATAAAAACAAGCAGTACCTGCACATAACAGAAGAAAGGAAATTATGGCAAAGAATAGGAGTGTAGGTTTCATAGGCTTGGTTCTTAATTCCTGCCATTTTTTATGCTTCAAGTATATCACAAAGAGCAAGTGAACAGGCAGAGATTAATGCAAGAAAAGTGGCTCTTCCTCAAACATACCGCCTTTTTCTCCTAATGTCTGGAAAACAAATTGCAGTTTCAGAAACCAGCAGTACTTTTGCATTTTTCTTCATTAGGAAGTGTATTTGTAAAACAACCCCCTGATTTTTGCCATTCACGATTCCTGGCCACAAGGTAAGATTCTTTGGTGATGCAATCTTCAATGTATATAAGCCAGAGGATCATTTCTTATCCTGAGCACAGGACGTAGCTAAGACGCAGCTGAAACCACCCCTCCCACTCTCTCCACTTCAACAACAGCAGCTCATTATCAGAAGCATGTTGCAAAGGGCGGCGCAGGCACAAAAATCAATCTGATTGCCTGTATAGCTCTGCAAAATCATTCCAAGGGAGGGGAAAAAATGTCGGAGAGTAAGGAGAAAAGGGGCTGGGAGAGTGGAAAAGAGCAGGAATGAGGACATAAAGCCTCACAGGTCCATAAGGACTGAGGTTTAATGGCTGAGTGCTTGTTTTGAACTGTGACCTGGGGTTTGGCTGGGCCCTAACAGTGGCATGCCTCATCAGCCACTGTCATAGCCACCCCAGGGTATACCTCCAGCAGGGAGTCAGCTCCGTATCCTGAATTCTCAACTACCAGCTACCCACTGCCTCCTCCGCACGCACTGCTGAGACCCTGCCGAGAAATCAGCATGCAACCCAAGGAAGCATCCTTTCCTCTGGAATAAAAATTAATATTACTTGTCATATTTCATGTCTGAGCTCTTTTCATGCTTTATCCTCTGGTAATGAGGGCTAAATTACCAATATTAGTAGATTTTCATGGCTAGCACAGAAAGAGCTGTTACCAGAATAAATGTTTGCCTTGCTTCTGTTGGACACAGGCTTTGCTAATGCAGCTTTGCTAATTATTTCTAAATAGGCAATAATCTACATCCCCTAGTGCTGGATAGTGGATTGGCCACGTACCTGCTATTTCCCTTATTTACATGTTTTACAACTTTATCAACTACACTAATTACACTCTGAGCACTGTTTAAAATTTTCTGTTAATAGAGATACAATGATGCACCAGAGGATGTGTATTTATGCCATAATTGCGCCTCTGTTCCTACGATGCAGTCTCCAATTAGCTGTCTACGGTGGCACAAGCAGCTGCCTGATATTCTAAAGCAGTGAAACATCTGCACGGCGGATGATACGCTCACATGGATTTTTTTTTAAGCCTAGAAATTTACACCCAAGGGAGTGCAGACAAATAAGAGCCTGTCATGTGTAGGGATGATTAGAAATCCTCACCATGGCAACATTGGAGCAGCCATGTCACAGAGTGAGGGGACACATGTCTAGATGAAGGCGCTAAAAACATTTGCCATTTTTTTTAGCTTCAGTCTTCCAAACTTCCCTCCCTCCCCTTTCTCTTTTTCATATTCTCCTCTTTGCATCTAAAGCCAACCAAAACAGCAGGTGAAAAGGCCAAAGTCTGCAGCCATGCAAGGCATATGACACACGGGATTCAGTGTTAGGAAAAACAGTGAGCAATCAGAAATGCTAGACCCAGGAAATGTGCAGGGCCAGGAGTATGTGTGTGTGTTTGCTTGAAAATATAATAATAATTATTACTTTTAGTGGTGGGTTGTATTAAGAGCAAGAAGCAAGATAGAAAATAAATACAAGACAGAATAAAATAGTTGAGGTACCTTAGTTAAAAGATGACACCTAATTTAAAATTTCCTTTTAACCCTCATTAACAGTTACAATTTCTGCATGAACAGTTGGCTAGCACACATTAGTGAGAGTAGGGAAAGCACACAAATGTCTTCTAGTTTGATATTGAACATATTTCTTAAGGGCTGCTTCTTTGATAAGACTGCTTGTATGAAGAGAGTGCATGGATGTGTTTCGCCATGCCCAAAAGGAGCAGAAAGCCCTATAGGAAAATATGAAGAAAATACAAAAATTCATCATTATGTTTTCCAGAACTCTATTGATTTGTGTATTATATTGATTATACTTTTGTTAGAAATAACATTGTTCGTTACCTAGATTTGGCCACACAGGCTTCAAAGATGAATCTCAAGGTTTTATGTGTTTTGCTCTACATATTGCCTTAATGTCTAGATAAAAATACTAAAGTTTAAGTTATTACTTTTGAAATTAATCTCCCAAATAATTATTTTATCATATGGTCAAGGTAACACTTCACAACTAGTAACAGAGATATGTTTAAAAGTATTTAATTAGCAGAGAGCTAAGAGGTGAAGGGGGCTACTAGCAGCGAAAATAATTGGAAGCAAAAATGCTTTAATATAGAGTCATTATAGGTAGGAGCAAAAATGTAACATATGCGCTAAATTAGAAGAGTACTGCAAGTAACGTGAATTGCAATAAGGGTCAAACCTAACCAATTAAAAATCAATTCGTGTTCTGTGACAACAGTCTCATTGATAAGGCACGAGGCTATTCATACATGTGTTACTTAGTATCACTCTTGATTGCCAAGTCAGAACTTCTCAGATGTCAGAGTAAGGTACAGATTATTCGATCATAACTCAACTTCTCTTGGGAATACATCCCAAGAGTGTATACTTTTAAAAAAAAATCCTTTATTTCATTCCTTTGAGAAAAGAAAACTATTGAGAAATACTCTAGTTGAAACAAATATTTAAGAATGTGTTGGATATGTATAATAAATATTTATATATGTGTATACACATACATACATAAAGACTGGCAAAGTTTTCAAAATAGCTTCATGATACTATACACCCAAAATGTACACTCTCAAAAGTTGGGTTTTTTTTTTTAAGTAGGGATGTATAATTCCTCAACATGTTTAAAATGACTTTATGAAATTCTAATAACAATTTTAAGAAAGGATCACTATGAGTTAACAGACTATATTAGCATTATTTTAGATTAATGGATGATAAATCTCCTAGCCCATTTATTCTAATTTCCCAACACCCTGGACCATTGGATACATGAGGATCAATATTTCAGCCAGCACCCTCGGGCTCCTACCTTCTATCAGACCATGCTCTAAGACACTTTACAGTGTTTACCAATGAAATCATATAATGTTATGCTAACACTGAAAAATTCTTTTCCTCTATTTAACACTTTAGTAGCTTGAGAATTGGTTATTTATTCAGTTCCAAAAGAGAAACTGAGACTTTCCTTTTGCCTCTGACTCCTGCAAGTACATTCTGAGTGCAGTTGAAGAGCGGCCACATAAACAATTCTTGTCATGACACTGGTCTGTGGTTCTCATCATCCCTCAGCATACCATATTTTGTACAAGCCTTATATTAGAGAAGTATGATACTGAAGATCTACCATCCACCACATCTGTCAGCATAAGGACAGAGTTTATCTGATAAACAAGTCATTTTTGGAAACTGCAGATGCTCCTACTGTGAAGTATTAAATGTGGCCCTGCTTAGATACATAGAATGGGGTTCCGGTCGACTGAACGCAGGCTGATAAGCTCTGCACAGCTCAGAATGCTGTTTGCCCACATACTAATGTTAAACAAAAGAACCGCAGACTGCAGAGAAAGGATGCAGGTCAGACCAGTAAATTGCTTAAACCCTTAGGCAGCCTTCTGAAAAGAAAAGGCATGAAAGAAGCTGATATGAGCTTTTATGCAGAATTGTTCTGTTTATTATCCCTGTTAAGGAAATGATGGCAAGTGTCTTGTTAAACTATATATTCCCACTAAGACAAGAGGACTGATTCTCTCCAAACAAGATGCAATATGTCACTGGTCATCACATGATAAACCATACGTCTCTTCTATATTATTTCTAGATTATAAATACAATAAAAAAGAAAATAATAAAGCTGTACACATAAACTGTGTCCTAGAATTACACCACCTGATTTGTCACTGGACATTCCAGGCTAATAACAATCTATCATGGAAGAAATCCATTTTGTATAAAAATTTCACTATGTTCCATTAAAACTTTGTTAGTTTTCAATGTGATGACTCCATTGCAGATGAATTGCTGGTACAGCTTAACAATAAAGTCAGAATAAAATATGTCACTGTGACAACATGTAAACTTACCCTGAATAGAACAGGGATATACTTTTATCAGTAAAATTCTCCAGTGGATAACATAACAGTCAATATTGAACCTCCCCCATGTTAGGGGTTGGAGCTGGGAGAAAGGAGGAGAAGATTCTTGAGTTTGCTGGACTTTCAGTACTTTCCCTCAGGTCTGACCCTCAAGGGAAAAAAAATCTTTTTGAAAGCAGATTTTTCTTGCACTCAGTCCAGTCTCCTCTCTCCTCCCTCCCCTCCTGCAGAGACACTCCCATTCTGATTCGCGTACTGGGACAAAGGAAATGAGGGAAGATCCCAAGGCTTAAGGAAAATCTGATGAGAGAACCCTAACAGATAAGCAATCCATTCCTTCCAAATCACAAAGCAAGAAAAGATTTAACAATCAAAGGGCCACATACAAGAATAAGTAATAAAACTACATGATGTAAAGACGGAATAAAGAAAACATACCCAGGCAATTGTGCCAACAATAAAAAATTAAATATTACCCTTTGCTTAAATTCAGTATAACATGTCACTGAGTACTACTTTGACATTTCCCTGCGGCTTTTCTCAACAGGCAACAAATGGAAACAATCTTGAAACTGTTCTGCTAAAGGCTCAGTGTAGGAGGCCTGTCCATACTTTGTCATCAGATAATCTTACAATCACAGTCAGCCTTAAAGCATTTACACCAACAAGAGCAACAGGTTTTAAATAGAAAATACTCAACTCTGATCCCAAATGTTTGTAAAACAAACAACAACAAAATAAAACATTAAAGACAATCACAAAATCAAATTTTAGAGAAAATGATGTTTAATAGTTTTATCCTTGATGGGAAATAAGAAGCTGATAGATACTAAAGCAGTAACAAAGAGACCCCCCAGCTACGCAGGGGAGCAGAAGAGAGTCCAGGCTACCCAATGAATTGGCACTGCTGACCGTGCAGAACTAGAGTTCAGCTAAAACAGATATCAAAAGAAAGGAGAAGTGCACAGAGGCTTAGAAAAGCTCTCTAGATTTGAAAACAAACAACCCCCATAAAACAAAAAACAGATTCTGGTTCTGTGACATTGCAGCTCTAGTGAATGGTCCGAGGAGGGAGCTGTTGACACAAGATCCTGGGTGAAGAAAAAAAAAAAAAAAAAGAAATGACACCATTACATCCATCAGAAAAGAAGGAAAGGGAAGAAAACTAAACCCAACATTTGAAATCATTTGGCAGAAAGATCTTTCCTTTAAGCTACAAATCTGCTTTCTCAGAAAGTCACCTAACATAGATTCCTCCCAGGCACTTCTACAATCCCCCTCTGGGTGTGGATCAGATCTCAGTTCATAGTTTCTCTGTCCAGGGAAGAGGCAGGCATTCTTCTAATTACACAAATAGACCCACCTAGCCAAAAAGGAAAGTGCTGAAAAAAGGCTAAGAGCAAGCTAGTTAACTACTGCAATGCTCACAATATTATATGGTAAATATTTACTACGGTCAAATGCCTTACAGAGTGGAGGGATGCTCTAATCCGAAAGGCTAGTGTCAGACTCCTGGAAAGGATTGGACATGCAGATGCTTTTTGCATAATGCCTGATTCCAGAAAATATAATGGACACATCACTTCAAATACTTTCATTTCACACATTTTCCTGTGTGGAAGTTTTGCAGAGTAAGCTCTTCTTTTTCTTCTTTTTCCTTAGCAATAGGCATTGACAGTCTTCAAATGATGAAAGTGGAAGATTGTATCTGTGGGCTCAAGATTCTATCTGCTTAAGATTTATTCCCAAAGACATTTACCCACCTAATCTGAAAGGTCCTTACAGAGAACAGGGCTCACTGTTGTAGCAAAGGGCAGTGCTGAGCCAGAGCAGGATACTGTGCAGTGTCCTTGGCCACATTCTGATTCTACACTTTCTGGGGAAAGACCTACAGTAAGCACACAAACTTCCTGTGAGCCTAGGGCAGCACTGACAGCATTAGTTCACACAAAGGGGATAAATGATTGTTTTCAAGACTGCAGACTTCTCCCCTTTTTATTTTCTGGACATGAATAGTTAATTCAACCAAGGATCTTATGTAACTTGATAAACTTTTTTTTATGTTAATCTTTTGGAAAATACAACGTTTTCTAACAACATGTATATTTCATTTTAGAAAAATCTCCCACAAGAATTTTATTTGAGATCAAGGAAATTTTTTGAAAGCACAAATATGGAAATGAGAGAAATATTCTTTTACATTTCAAATTCTGTGCAATGCAACTTACACTCATATTCAGCTATTATCACAAAGCATTCCACTGTGGGTCATAAAATTATATATTTTTGAGGAAAGATTCTCTTGACATTGAATAAAAGAATCAACTTAAGTAATACTAATAGTAGTGATGATAGCAACAACAACAACAACAACAATACTATGTTTTGACTCTAAACTTCATTGCAACAGTACTAAAGAGGTACAAATAGCACAAATAAATTATTTTTCATGGCATTTTCATAAAAATTCATGAAATGGTGAGGACTCCATTTGAATCCCTAAGGACTGCCTTGATTAAAATACCCTTTGCCTATCAATACCCCATACTTACTGCCAACATGATGTGGGAGTGAATTTATATTGTTATCAAACATTTTAAAAGGACAAACCATGGTGAAGAGAAGTTGATAATCATTAATAATGCTTTAATTTATTAATACAATTCTTTCCAATCTGTTTATAATTTTCAATACTTTTGCTGAAAAATCATTTTGAAAATTATTCTCAAGCCTTGAGGGAAAGTTCCAAATGTTGTTTTTCATGTGATTCCTAATGTAGGTTTACCAAAACACTTCCCAAAAGTTGGCTTTCAAAAACACATTGCCTGAATGTGGCCCATCACACAATGTTGAAGATTTCATGTTAGTCTACTACACTGTTTTCATTTTCCAAGAAGGAATTCTCAGTCTAGTATTCTTGAATTAAAATGCCAAGGTGTGTACGAATTGGTCAGTGTGCATAAACTTTAAAGGTCAGTGTTCGTGAACATTAATTATCGATCTGTAAATTAATTGAACCCAGTCATATTTTTAAAAGAATGAGAAAACATTTTAAAAGGGTCAGTAAAATGTAAACAGAAAAGCATAAAAAGTAACTGTGGGACAGTCTGGTAATTTTCTGTCAATATAAACACATTTTGACACCAAGCTATTTCTAGAAGCATCAAAAATAAGAGGCTTCTTTAGATTTTAAAGTTTGTACATGGCTTCTGTTTACTTAAGTCAATCCATCCTTGAGACACTTGGAGCCACTTAATTCTTGCATATTTACCATATTCCCCGTTTCTTAGTTAAGTGTCCTCTTCACCTACTCCAGTTTTCCTGATGTTTCCTTAATCTATCAAATTTTAGTGCCTCACTCATAAGGTTGATGTGAGAATTAATTGATTAGTTAATGTGATTAATAAATCCAAACTTAACTTCTGTAATTCAAATAACTGAGGATTTTGTATTGAATTAATTTGACATTTGATTTTATTTAGAATTATTGGAAATAAAAATAAATTATTAGAAAAAAATCACTCATGTGCACCTAGCAATTTTGATCATTTTCTGAAGTGAAACGTTAAAAAGTCTTTTACTGGAAAAGATACATAAGGATTTTCTGGAAATTTGGCTTCGAACCTTACTTTCTCTTCAGAATGACATCCCAGTCCCTCTGCAGAAGAAGTAGGGATTCACTGCCCAGCAATGGCCCGCTCTAGCATACTCTAAATATTGGACAGGCCCACTTTCAAGGATATTACTTTCATTTATAGGTTTGATTTTCAAATGGTAAACTTTGTGAATAAAATGAGGTACAGTTGACAACCATTCAGGCAGTAGATGTAAACCTAGATTCTCTTGAAAAGAGGAGTCCCTTGTCCATCTATTAATATTACCTGATTAGTGAGCAATTTAATTATCACACAACATCAATAACTTGTGAAATGTTTTCCGCTTAACCACATGCTTTTCACTTGAGTGATGTAAAAATTCTATTTTTAAAAGGGAGTTTAAGTAACTATCATAACTATCAAGGAATCACCTAAATTGAAGGATATCTTTGTGATACAGATACATTATTTTCTGTAATAGTATTTTTCAAATCAGGTATCTGTAAAAAGATTTGCCTAAATTAATTTGTTAATATTAACATGATAATTCATAGCAAAGGAGTTTGCTGAATTAAACTCAACAGGGAAACATCATCATCTTTAGACAATTTAAAAAATAATGTAGAAGTACTTATTGATTTTTGCCTTAATTTCAAAATGCAAGCCATTATAGACTATTGATGAGGTGTTTGTTTTTTTCTCTCTTTGGTGATACCTCCATGACCTCTCACTTACACAGAAATCCTGAACAAAGTGATGTGAAATTGTGTCGCCTTAGTGATGATGTAACATACCTTTTTGGTCAGAGGAAGTGAACACAATCAACTCAACAGAACCAGAGTAGCTTGCCTGGTTGAGTATAAGATCATCTTGCCATCAAATGTGACCTGATGCGATCAACAACAGTTGATATACGTGCTATAGTTACTAAGGCTAAAGTCTTGATCAATATGTCAGATTTCAAAAGCGATTGCAACAAAGTAGACTCTGGATTATGAGGGAGCTCAATGCACAAAGGCAATGGAAGAACAAATCAGGCAGGACTGCCTGCATTTTGCATGTCAAAGGACAGAGCATTTGATGCCTGATCTATAGATGCCACAGTACCAAGGACAGTAGTAGTCTGTGGATCATTTGGTAGACTAAAAATGTTAAACATTACAAGTTAATTATTAGGAAGAAGAAGAAAAAGAAGAGGAGCATGAGCACACACAGTTCTGTAAACCCTAGTAATTCTGCCTGGGCCTGTGACTCCCTCAGACCTCACCTAAGCATCCATTAACATGATAATGCCCATTAATCCCGCCAAACACAACTCATCTGTCATCCTCAGTGGCAACCCATCTGTGTGCATGGAGAGGGGGGAAATTCGCAGTTTTAGCTGTCCAGGGATTAGCTTCAGAGGAAAGGCTGATTTTCCCTCATTCTCTGCTAGGAAGGCACTCATTTGTTTGCATTTATTGAAGCACCTATTTACTTTTCAGCTTTCATCATCTCACCAACATCTTAAGCGAAAGCTAAGCAGAGGATGGATAAAATAGCAATGAAAACAACTCAGAACAATCAAGCTGAAGACTAATTTAGTTCCCTCTCAAATTTTGTGATATTTATTTTTATTTCTTAGCTGATTTCAGAAATGTTTTCTATCAGAGCAAAGAAAAGAAATGTGCATATTTTTATATTATTATGTGGTGCTTATTAAGGAGCTATGTTCTGCTATATTGCTTTTAATCAATATAAAAGGGTAAAATGTGTGTATGATTTTATTATCACATATTGTTTGTTGTGTAAACAAGAAGGAGAAAATAACACTTCAGGGAAGATAAGAATAATCATTTTCTCACTAATTATTAAAGACAACTACAGTGATGTACCACCTTGCCATGTAACTTTGCCTAATGGTTAGTGTGCTATTTATAATTTATTTTCTGAACAAACTTATATATGTATAATGAAGGCAAACTCCCCTCTCATGGAAATATACAAAAATATAAGAAGCAACAGCAAAAGAAATACCATCAAAATGTTTTGAGGATAAACCAAATGTTCCATTCAGTCAATTCAGTGGGAAAAAAATTCAAGTCACAAGAAATCACAACTCAGGGTTAACTTAATATTGCATTTTTCAACTGGTTTTATTGGAATAATGCTGCAACGACCTACTATGTTTAGGGCAGGATTCAAATAACCATTTTAAAAACATAAGCCATCATCAAGCAATTAAACTGACTGATTTTTCAGCAAAGTGATCTGTCACTTAACTAAATCATAGAAATTTCATTTTATAATTTAAATTGTGTTTAGGTACCAGTTAGCATATTTTGAATATCTATATGGCAAAGTATCATTTATTTTCATATTACTCATATAATATATCCTAAAGTATGGTCTGTGGGATGTTAAAAGATCTTATATGCAAGGTGTTCTATCTCAAAATAAGTTTGGTTAAAACTGGACTATATAAAGTTAACCAGGCTAATTATCAATAGAACCTGATGAATATTCTGCATCTCTAAGTAGGAAACAGGTAAGAAAGACATTTTACATTTCAACCTCTGTTTCTTTACCTGTATACCAAGAAAGAATAAAAAAGTGGACCTCATGTGGACAAAGCGGTTAGAAATGATAAGCACAGAATAAGCACTGAATCAAAATTCGTTAATGCTATTATCAGATATATTTCTCTAAACATATTTGACCAAGTACTTTTTCCCAAGTGATATTACTTGAAATTAAATTTATAGAATTAATTCTTGGAAGCACTATCCTAGACTGAAACTGGAATATTTATATTGTTAGAAGTATATGTATGTATGACAGATGACTCCAACTAATAAACCATCAATGCAAATAGTTAAATAGCATGATTAAAATAAATTAAAATAATTCTTTCTTTAATATTAAAAGAAAATTAAAATAAGTAAATGCATTCATGGAAAAAGGATTAAACTATAAAACTTGTCACTTGACTAACTTCCTTTTTGGGCACCTGGTACTGAACATTCATTACCACTTATCCAGCACACCTGAGAAATGAGCAGTTGTCCGAAAGCTGACACAGCAGAGGAAATACTACTATTTGGCTTTTGTTTTCTTTTGTATTCCATTCAAGATGCTACTAATAGAAATGACATAAAAATCTGTATATGGCAGCAATTTTGAGAAACAACATCTATGTAAATAGAGCATGAATGAGGCATGAAAGAATCTAGCAAGCTCCATTTGGGTCTTTAGACTTAATAGTCCAGATTTGGCCCTCAGATGTGCATGCATGCGCGAGGTGGTACTGAACTTGACCGAAGCTGTGCAAACAGTCCAAAAGCAAAATGAGTCCCATGTTTGATGCCTAAAGAGTTGGAACTGCAATTTCCAAGTGAGATGGTCATAGAAAAGCTGCCCAGGCAAAGAGGATGTCCTATTTCATCCTCACTGAGAACAGAATGCCATTTTATGAGAAAGATATCTTTAGTCTTTAAGTTTATTTTTTTCCTTAGGGCACTAATAATCAGATTTCTTTTCAAATTTATTTAAATCAATTAAAAATAAATTTTGTGAAAGAAAGCACATTTCATTTCAATCACTGAAAAATATGTGGATATTCCTGATCTATCAAAGTCAGTGAAAGATTTAAAACTTGTATGTGTGCAGGGAACTTCAGCTCCACCAAAGTGAACCCAGTGCGTTTGCTTGAATATGCAATGATGCAATCACTAAAATAAATGTGCTTGCTGCACTCAATTAAACATTGTATTGTACATGTGTGTTTATTCAATTGTGTGACGATACAGTGATTGAAACACACACGCTTGGCGCATTTGTCTCAATCTGTAGTGCATTTATTTAAATGTACAATCAATCACAGGCCTCTGCTTTTAGTTTCTTCTTTGTAATTTTAGAGCCTACCAAATATAGACCACTGTGTGTATGCTGTGACATGTTGAAGAACTTAAACGCACATTAAATAAAGCAATATAAAATGTAAATTTCAGGGAATGAAGCTATGCAACTAGTATGTGTAAATGGACAACTGCTGTCAATTCTAATATTCATAAGATCAGAGTTTTATGTACTGAACTGTTCCTGTTGATAGATGACTACATGTACAGTGATATTAATATATATTAATATGTATACTATTACTTATTTAGCAATAATTAACAAAATAATGTAAAAGGTATTTAAAGGTACATAAAATATTTACTTATTACCTTCATGTTTGTATGTAGTTATATTGAGTACTATTCGAATTAGTTATTTTAAACAAGTTTATTATTGTATTCATCAAATTTTTCTATTTTATGAATTAGTTGTGATTTTTATCCTTTCACTTGAAATGTCTATGAATTCTCACTCATGGGATAGCACATCATATTTTGTAATTTTAAAGAGTAACCACATCTTCAGGAGGTCATTATCTGTGCCTATTCTATATAGCAGGCACTGAAAAAATGTCCCTCAAGACAACATTTTTCCTGCCCAAAGTTCTAATCTGAGACCCATTTTTCTTAATTAAAATTCCTAAATTCACCTTATTGCATGTCATGGGTTTCATATTCTAAAGGATCATTTTCTCTTCATCAAGTACTAAGGAAAAAAAACAAAATAATACAAATGTGACTTGTCCATCTCTGGAGTTTGTCCACATCTTTTTCTTCACCTAGAAAGCACTTTTCTTCCATGCTTGAAATAACCAATTCTCATTCTTTAGATCTTAATTCATATTTCATCTCTTTAAAGGAACCGACCTTTAAAGGAACTGACCCAACACACATTTCCATTATTTTTAAAATCTGTTCATATTCATTGGATTAACATTTATTGATTGCCCACAATATCCCAGGTACTGAGGAAACAGAAATGACTGAAACATGTAACCAGTCTACCCATGAAGCTGATGACCCTAGTAATGTGATTCCTCCATGTTTTGTCTTTTCATAATATTCCTTGAATAACACAGGTTGTAATTTGCAATTGCAATTTTTTCACATACTTACATTTTTTTCTGTCTTTCTTGCTTAGCTACAAGTTCCTAATGTCCAGCACCATGTCTCTCTTGCTCACGTATATTTTCCTTAACTCCCAGAACAGTGACTGGAACATAGTAGTCAGAAAAGAACAGATGAATTAGTTAAGAGAAGAAGAAATGAATTTAGTTCTCACAATAACCCAAAGCAACCACTGCTGTGAAGTTAAAGACATAGAAGCTGAATGGCACCAATAGCATATCCCAAACCTGCAGCTGGACAGTTATAGGACCAGAGATTAATACTAAGTCAATGTGATTCACAGTGTACCATCTTATTTCTGGTGTTTTGAATTGTTTCATTATGCACTTGTGAGCAATGCTGAATACTTATGACAGCCAAGTACAAATTCAAAGAAGGTATTTAACTGTTCTTATTTCCATAGGGGGGGATAATAGTAACACCTCATACTGTAAACATGAAAAAGAAGTTAAAGTGTGTAGAACAATGATAGTAATGTTATTATTGTAGTGATGATTATTATTAGAAACAGACTGTAATTGTCAGGAACATCTCTGGAAGTTATTGTCATTTTGATAGAAGATCTACTGCCTATTTCATGTACTTTTTTTACCTAGAGTAGTAACTAAGTCTGTGTCATTCTTCAAAAGATAGTCAATCTGTATGTGTTGGATGGATAAATAAATTGATGTATAAAAAAAGAAGGAATTAATTCCTTTGTTAGAGAAAGATTAGATTTAAAACGTAAGTCCAAACTAAAATAGCATTTTGAAGGTTATTAAGCAAGTATGGTCTTTCAAAGTGTGTTTAAATACGGGAATGGTGCTGAGTGCAGAGAGAACCCTGTAGGGATCAGAACAGGCCAGAATTTAGTCCAGACTCTCCCCGTAACTCTTCTTCTATAAAATAGTGTTACTGGTTTCTTAAAAAGATACTACAATGATACATGAACAATGTATCTGACACAGCCATTGTTATTGCTGAAAGTAGATTTTTATATTTAAAAGATTTTTCTTACACTTTAAAATATTACGCACTTGGAAATTATTGTTACCTTTAGTAATAACTGACATCAAGCTCCTAATAAAGTAAAAACAAAAAGACTTATGTGTCAGTCAATACTTCATTCACATTTATTAGAGAGTTTCAACCATTATTTTCCCTATAAGACTCACATAGAGATTCTGTTCCTCATTCTCCTTTTGGAAATTTACTTATCACAGTATTTTTGGTTATTGTTTTGTTTTGTTTTGTTTTTTGGGGGGATTTTTTTATTTTGTTCTGTTCTGTTTTGTTTTGTTTTCTAAGCTTGTCAAGAGGAAGAATTGAACAAGGTTCAGGGAAGTTCAAGAGAAGGGAGAATGGACCCTTGGAAGAACTGGCCTTCAACATGGGTGAGCTGGACAGCTCTGGAGATCCATATCTCAACCAGCCTTCTGGGGGCTTGAGTTATTCATTGCCATTCACCAAACCCCAAAGAGGCCAGAGACTACCCTCCCCATTTTCCATGTGTGCTCACTGTGGGCTCCTTGAGGAATAAATACTCCTGTTTTTCTACCAAGGACAACTACTTGCTCTTCAGGAGTTGGGCTGTGAAACTCAAGAACACCCATAAAAAGTTCAGACCTTCCTGCCTTGAAGATGTGCACTCCAGGAGAGAGATGGCCACACTTGTTACCTTACTTCCCTCGGGACAATAAACTCCTCAACTGACTTGGGCTGCTTTATTGATGAGAAATGTTTGATATTTGGCCACAATCATTCTTACTCAATCCAGATGTTTACTACTTAGATATGAGCTTTGGCTAACTGTGCTTATACCACTATATATACTACATTTATACTAATACACATATACTAATATCATTACTGTCTACCTGAAATACATCTGCTTAGTCCCTGATGACCTGCATAATGATATGTCCCTAGTTTGCCTGAGATAGTCCTGATTTCCACCTATTATCCCTATATGATCCCTACAACTCCCTTTACTCTCCCAACAAGTCCTGATTTTGACCATAAATTATATGATCATAGTGCTGTACTCTTTTAGAGGTCTGCCTTTATATTCACTCAAAAGAGCAAAGTATCAATCTTCAGGTAGATAAATAAATCACTACTTCAGGCTATCCAGGAAAACTATCCATGATTTAAAAAGAAAAACACTAATTTCATTCCTAATGCCATAGTGCTTATTAGCAGCTGATATATTTTATGTTCCTTGCTTATTTATTATCTGTCTTCCCTAACTGGATGGAACTTCCATTAGGGGAGGGAATTTTTCTCTTTTGTACACTGTTGTATCTTTAGCACTCAAAGCTTATCAATACTTTTTGGCTAAATAAGTGAGTGAAAAATCAGCAGAAGAATTTGAATCTTACCATGATCTCAGAACTATTCTGAGGCTTTTAAATGCAATATATTTTTCAATCGTCACAACAGACCCACAGTGCAAATATTACTTTTAAAGGTATATAAAATAAGGGAAAGCAAAAAAAAAAATTTTTTTGGTCAAAGTCCCACAGCCAAAATGCACCGGGCCTAAGACATATATATAGACTTCAGTGCCTGAGTGTTAGATAGGCTATTGATACTGCCATTGAACATCATACCCTTCAAATTTATGCTTTGAAATATTGTGAGGAGAGAGAAATAGAGAAACCCTTTTTGTTTTAGCAGATTGAAGGAAAATCAGACTTAGATAGTATTAAATACTTTCAATTTCTGATGAGGTATATTTTGATTTTTTTTAAAGCCAATAAGCTGAAAATTTGTCATGCCTCCAAGTTGAGAGAGTAGTTAATGAAAAAGCATATGCCTCATTTCAGTATTTCCCTAAGATGGTTAAAATAGCTAACATTAGATCACGCAGTGTTGACTGCACTCTCACCATCTTGCTAGTAGACAGTAGAGGGAACTGTTAGTACATTCAGTAGCAAGGTGTAAACAGGCAATACGGTGAAGGCAGGAAGCGACCAACTAGCATCATGCTTGAATCTCTTTTACTTCTAAACATTATGCCATTATATTACAAATTCTATCCTGTCAACACCTTCTAGTCAATTCAGAACGATAACTCTAAAAGATTGGTTTTGCATGATAAAGAATTTAGCATTTCTTTTTTCTTGAGCTTCTTTACTGGAAGGCCATTGTCATGCGTATGAAGTTTAAGTCACCTGTCCAAGTCCCCAAGGATTTTTACCACTCCTTTTTTTTTTTTTCCAGTCATTGCCTCCTCTTACCTCTTTACCTCTTTCTCACAATTTCATCCATCTGGAACAATTTTCATATTTTCCTTTGACAAGTGTCATATCTTACTTAAGACTCTCCTTAAAACTCTTCTCTTCGGAATAGATAATTTCAAGCTTCTTCTGATAGATATGTGGGCATTCTGGTGGTGATAGCTACCATCTCCATTATAACCAAGGGTCTACTATGTAGACAATTGACTCCTCCTGCTGTGTAACTACCCTAAGTGTTTATCCCTCCAAAAATTGCCTGATAAGTTAAAAAGAATTATCTTTCCAGATAAAGGTTAGGTGCCACTATAACCCACCACAATAACCACCAAATTTCTCCTTGTATAAGTAAACAACTATACTACCTTCAAATATCAGCAGCATGCAAAGTGATCTCAATGCATGGGTTAAAAATTTGTCCTAAGTGGCTCTTTAAGCATTGTGTAAAATATCTCATTGAAATTTGTTCATCTACCACCTGAGTTTCTGAAGTTATACTGTCTGGATCATTTAAAACAGAGAACCAAGGCCTATTACAATTTCAATAGAGAATCTTATAGGCACACTAGGACACACATTTAAAAAATATGTTTCCTATAATTCTGATGCCACAAGATGTAAAATAGAAGGGTTCCATGGCCACATAATCTTGAAGAACATTATCCACAGGTTTCCTACCTTGGAAATACATAATCAAAATTAACAGAATATGTTTTTGAAAAGACCTGACTAAAACAATCTCTACTATGATTTTACTTAGTATTTCCCAAATGTGTTCCAACACAGAACTCTTAATTAACAGAACATCATTACCTAGCAGAGCTAGCTATACAGTATAGCATGACTTAGGAGACACATTGGTTTGAAACAAAAGCTAGGGAAGGCCTATAAAATTAATCAAGCCAAACCTGTTGATCTTATTGATAAGTAAACTTAGAGAATGTCTTTGAAATTCAGGAAACATCACTTACTTTAATTTCCTTATCAACTTCCATCTAAATTTCTCTATGCCAATCCATCTTCTCCTAATCCCTGCTTGAATCATTTTTTATTACCCAGCACCCATAATTTTAAGCCATGGTTAAATATTTCAAAAAACACCTCACTGATACAGCATAAAATTCACTTACTTAGCATGGCTTTCTATGATTTGGATAAGCAAAATGTGTAATTTCATTGTCATCTATAGCTCTTCCTTCTAAATGTGCCCAGTGTGCTAACTGAAGCATAGAGCTGCTTGCCAAAGGCATTTCAGTGCTCTACCACCTCTGCGGATTCTGCTTCCCAAACGCTGGCTAACCTCTGAGGGCCTCTCAATCATGCTTTCTTCGTCATAATAACTCCTAGAAATCCTTTGTTTGGATTCTATTTTTGTCATGTTTCCAAATTGCAACTTATATTTACTTTAACTTACTAGACTTTATTGTGCATCTAGTGACTTGTCTAAGACAATGAAGATCCTTAAGAGAAGGGTCTATGCTTGCTTCATTCCAGAATCCTGCTGCCCAAAGCAGGTTTACAGTAAGTGTTTGTAGAGTTAAATCATGCAGTCCACTGTCATACAGACACGTAGTGACTGAATGAGAACCAAATCCTACCACCTTCTAAGATTGGTGATATTGTTAATAAAATAGTGCACACAATAAAATATGTATTTTGGCCCAACACTTCACTTTAAGGTTTTTATAGGAAGCATAAGGTATGACCACTGCTATGCACTTATCTATTGTATTAAAATGGCATTTCAAGGATGAGAAATGATGGCATGTGAAATAACTATACAACTAAGAAGTACTATTGATTCATCTGCTAAAACAAAAGAACCTTGGAAAATCTTGTTTCTATAAATAAGTAAAATTAGAATGACACAGCATTAAGACTATGAAGTAGAGCCAGCTTCAATACTTCCTTCAGGAATATCCTAATTCTATAACCACTGTTAACGCTATAAGCCTTTATTTTTTTCTGTAAAATGTCAAATGACATTTATTGAGCACCAAGTATTAATCATGTGATAGTATTGAACAGTTAACTGATGCTTCGCATATATAATCTCATAATTTCCACAAAATAATATTAGGTAAATATCATTCCCATCTTATATGTAAAGAAACTGAGGCTCAGAAGTCATTCAAATGACTTGACTAAAGATACACAGCTAGCTACTTAGGGCAGAGGCAGCTTTCAAACAATTTGTCACAGGCAAAGTAAATTCTGTTTCTCTATTGCTTACCCCAGAAGTAATGGTGAAAATTAAATAAAATAATGAGTGTGAAATCCCCTGACATAGTGCATATCACACTAGATTTCCCTACAAATGTCCCTTTCTTATTTCCTTCTCTGCTGTGGATTAATGTGAATTGCACCAAATGGAGAGTGAGAAGAACTAAGGAAGCTTTTAAGCACCAAATGGGGATAATGAGACTATGACAATAAAAGAGCTTTAAAAGTCCCAAAGTCCTCATGAATGTAAAATTTGTTTCTCATTAAATGGACAATCACTATGTATGTACCTACTTGCTTGGCACTCTCAGATGAGGGCTCCAAGGAGATAAGTGACATTTTATGTTGGGGCTTACTTGTGCATACATCTATTTAAATGCATCTTTAAGAAAACAAAATACTTAAAATTAGAAAACGTATTATACTGAATTTTTTTCCCTTGCCAACACAGGTAAAGAGCTTAAAGGCTAAACCGATCCTACCCAGGTGGTCTCAAATTGCCTTCTGGAGAGTTGTGTCTAAGTATCCAATGATGCCACTGAGTTGGATGTCATGGGAAGCTATCCTGCTTTTGCTACTTTGTCAATGACTTTCAGAAAATTTCTGTTATTTGAATGTGAATTATATGATCTTTGAATTCATATTTGGATTTTCAGAAAAATGTACAGAGATTCAAAAATCATTTGCCATATTCTCTGGATATTATATATGAGTCAGCAGCATCTTTTATTCTTCAAAACACACAAGCATATGCACACACACATACAGCATGTGTGATCAAAGAAGTGCCAAAAATATGCAGATGTAATGTAAAAAGCTCAGCCAATCATCTCAATGTTTAAAAAATATCCAGATGTTGGGTTTAATGTAGATAAACCATCTGGCAGATCAGCTTCATTTCATACTTTCCATCCAGCTGTTGGGTACTGTGGAAGGACAGGCTGGTTCTGTGCTTAAAGGTAAGTAAAGAAATGATATCATATATGTATTGCTAGTCCTTCAGGAAAATATTTCCACTTAAAGAGGATCTAGGTATCATAGATGCTCTTGAGAGAAAAACAGATATCAGATAAGACATTGCTTTTTTTATTTGGAACTTGCTATTTTAAAACACCTGTCGTAGATGACTCTGTTTTAATTTTTTTCCTTTTTTTGTTAGAATGTTATCCTCTTAAAATGATACTAAAATTTGAAGTAGGAAACTGACTCCTAATGGCAAAATTTCCAAATTCATATTTAGAGTCAAATATTTTATAGAAGAAAACCTGCTATAAAATATTTTTTTATTTTAAAAACAGATTACCAAATACACGCTACCAGGAAACAGATAATAATCAGCAAGAAAATGCAGTGAATAACACTGCATCACACCAAGACCAACTCAGAATGAAAGAAGTAAACCTAATGATTGTGTTCCTCTTCCAGCATCAGCAATTTCAAATGCTGTGACACACCAGATTAAGATCTGGAAGAACAGGTAGCACAAAAGTGCTGAGGACTTAAATTAGCATGGGTTTTACACTGTAAGAACTTAAACAGTTTTAGCCTAATGACTAAATAAATTCACAACTAAAAATAATGAATAACTTTTTCTTTCTACAAAACTTATTATTCACATATTATACCATTAATTTTTTAATATTATTTTTTCCTTAACAATAACTACATATTAAAAGGAAATACTAGCCAACATGATAAATGGTTCCTGTTCTTTAATTTCAATGAAGCAGATATATTGTACATATTTAAAAGTCATAAGAGACATAAAAATGTCCTACAATAAAGCAGTGAACAGAGTGAAAATGAACAGACACAGCAAATACTATGCTAATAATAAAGTGGCCACAAAAACATACATACCAATGTCTTAAACATTATTAAAGGATGCAATGAATGCAATGAAATAAAGCAGGGGAAATTGTGAATAAAAAAATTATAAGATGCTCTGGAAAAAGCAAGGATAAAAAAATGGGCATGAAAATTTATAGACAGTTTGAGGGTAGGTTTTCAGTGGCATATGACAGAGCCAAGCACAAATCCTCTTACTTATTAACGGGATTTGTCCCTGTACCTGTCACACATTGCTTTGAAAATATCTGCCTCTGTGAAAGGTATACTGCTTCTCCCCGTCAGTTTTACTCTTAAGAGACTAATGTATAATCTCTTTAGGTTTCATCTTTTGTATTTCTGTGCATATGACAAATTGTTTTGAACACTCTTCATCCATATGCATAAGAAGGTAAGCACTAAGGGCTTATCATCACATATTTAAAATTCCCTCAGATACTATTTTGGCTATTGGAAATAATTGTTTTATTAAAATAATCTCTAGATTTGTCACTGAAAATTTTCCAAATTTTGCATTCATGCCTTGATGCTGCCAGGCAATTGTTTTCAACCTCAACAGACCCGGTGCCTCCTTTTTACAACAAATATTTTGCAATTCATTTAGTATGTTGAAATGAAATTCATAGATATAACCACTTTAAGAACATCACTTAAAAAACCAATACAATGTCCCAACTATGAAATAAAAGAGAAATAAAAAGAAAGTGTTCCATAATATAATATTACCTATTTTGAAAGGTAAATACTCAAGCCCTGCTACAAAATAAAGACATGAAGAAGTCAAGTACTGATATATGTGCAGTGAATCACTGTAATTTTTTAAATGTGTCAGCTACCAGTAAAAACTAAGGTGAGATTATTGTATCGATGCAGCTAAAATCAGAGTTGCCATCAAAGATCAACATTTGGTAAATTCAAAATAATAATTTTCTCTTAACTTATGTGATGGTTTAATTGCTGGAAGTGTATATTAAATAATGTAATTAATATTATAATGGTATATAAGATGGAAATAAGATCTACATGGAGATAATAATAAATATGTTTTTCAGCCATGTAAAAGTCTGATAGGATAACTCAGAACACCTATGAGCATGGGACAATTTATTTTTCAACTTTCCTACAGTCTGAAAATGTCTAGCTTCCCTTATCTCCTACCAAAAGTTTGTGGTACTGTGGTAGCCCTGGCTCCATCTCAATGCTTATCAAAACCTAATATACACCTACAAATTTCCCAAAATATCTCCACAGTGTGATACTGTTTCCTCCATGAAAACTACTACTATAGGATCATAGGAGGAGCAAAACCTGAAATAATGATGCCTGCATATTTTTATTTTTACTTTGTTTTTGCTAAAGTAATGTGAAACTTGATTTTTACAAGTCCACAATGTGATTAACATTGGCTTTACACATTCTGTGACAGAAGCACTCATGATTCTTCTCATAACTTTTAGTTAAAAATAAATGAGTTTAGCATATGATGGGGGACATCTGAATGAAACTGAATGAAATATCATGCAAACTAAGGATGATGACTTAAATTAAAAATAGTAAGAATAAACTTTTTCATAGGAATTATATTTCACATGAGTAAACAATTAATCCAGATACAAGTCATGTAATTTGTAAATCAGAGGGGAAAATGAGAAGCAGAGAAATATGGGGAAGAAATGAAATATTGGTGCAAATCTTTGTTCCAGTGTTGGGGGGAGCCTTTGCCTCATGACACGATATGGTGCTAGATTTATTATTCCATTTGTCCATTTATCCTTAAAACAAACCAACCATAGACATTTACCTTAGAAATATAAAGTTGCTTATTTTTGCACAGTACAGGTTTACAGAACCATGGATTGATGGCTTCTCAAGGTATCAGTCACACTTGCATAGCATTGGCTGATATAAATATAAAAGCTTCATTTTAAAGGATAAATAAAGCCACACTATTATCTAAACAGGGTAAAATTTAACATCCCTGTGGTTTGTGGAAATTTTTGATGTGCCTGCTGGCTTTTCAATAAAAATCAATTATGCCTTAAATGCGAGCGGTAGTCAACATACTACAGACTATAAATTCAATTTCATACTCAGAAATATGGATTAGCTGAACTTGATGCCCTTCCATTGATTTCAGAGAGCAAAAGCTGATAAGGTAAATAATAGTGAGACGCTCTCTGACACTCCACATCAAGTTCCGGATTTCCATATTATTTTTGTAAGAACTTTGCAGTCACCACAATATCCTCCTTGTGAAATATGTATGATGAATAGATATTATATGGATTGCTGATTCATCTCTCCATACAGAATGGATATTTGGCTTTCATAAGTCAAGGAAGGAATTGCAAGGAAAAAAGAATATGCTTATTTCCCTAGGCTCAGAGCAAGGTATATGTCAACGGATTGTGAATAAATCCAGTGGGTAATTAGAACACAGATTAAAAACTGAGATTCCACCTATAAATAAAAATTGCATAAACCAGGAGCAAATGGAACTTCTCCTTCCTTCAATGTTTTATGTGCGTGTATGTGTGTACTTATGTATATGTATTTTTAAACAAAAAGAGTGTTGAGAGAGAGAGAAGGAAAAAAAGAAAAGCTTTTTAAAAACTGAAAAACGTTCCATCATTCTGTTCATTTGAAAGAGCACCTTAAATTAGTACGATCTCACTGAGGCAAATTTCTTCAGAGGGAAGGAGAGGAAAGGATTCAGTACTGAGAAATCTAAGGAATAATGATCATGAAGAAGAAATTTAGAATAGTTTTCAGCATAATGAAAAATCCTATTACATCTGCAACAATTTCCTTCTTTCATCCTTTAATGTGAACATTTAGGTTTTATAGAACTGTTCAAGTCCACACTTTGGAGCATTTTATGGCTTAGCCATTCTCTCTTTCAGTAAGCCCGGTGCAATCAGCCTAAATCCCAAAGAGTTCTATGGAAGATTTCATACAAAGTCAGGGTCTCACCTTTCATCCGAGGAGATCCTGCTTTCCTAACACAAACAGGCACTGCTTTGTTTCGTATCCACACGCTAATGGAGCATAACTTTGGCTCTAATTTGGTCAAATATATCTATTCTTCAGGGAAAAAAATTCCCTGATACTTTCCTAAAACCAGGATTTTGAGATCTCAAATAATCATTTTGATAAAAAGCCATGGTCTAAGGTCTCTGCTACTACAAAGAAAGCTATACTTAAATTTCTCAAGATAATATTAATTCATTTAAATACATTTATATGTCATTTCATTTACTGAAGTGTTTTTTTTATTAAAATAAGTGGTTTTACTAAAGGATACTAGTCATGAAAGCAACCTGTAAAAACCACTACAAAATATGAAAAGGGACAGGTACTAAAAAAATTGCAGAGTAAGTAAATTTTCATATATTTAGCCATATAGTATCTTTTACTCCTGTAAATTTCTAGAGAAATCACAGAGAAAAATGATAATGGAGTAATTGTGGGTTCTTCTCACAAATAAATTGTTAATATAAAAATAATCATTAAATCACAAAAGGCATGGTACAGTCTCATTTCTGACTTTTTCAGGTATTTACTTGTCTAAGAAAGAAGTCAACAAGCATTTCTTTTCTTCAACTCTTAGAAATCTATGTGCATGCATGCTTATTTGTGAATATATTTTCTTTTCATAACAGGGACTACAGGGGAAACATTTTCCACCAAGGTTTTTTCAATCTTTTACAAACAAAATATGTCTAGGAATTTTATTTTTCTTATACCAATACATATCCATACATCTGTAAAACATGAAGTTTCTGATAAATATTTAGTGTGTGAATTATAAAATTTTAAGTTTTAGTGTTTGAAGTGAACACTATCTTTGAAATCTATCTAATACAAAAATGCCACAACGAACAATTTTCATCATATGCTGTAACGTGACTGTAGCATATGAGGAAAAAGGCATCACATTGTTTATGAAAAAACAATTCTTGTAGATACACTTGGAAAACTGCAAACATTCATAAACAGTTACTCTTTGGGGATAGAGAAAAACTGCCATTAAACAGGTGTTAGAATTTAAATGACATCTCATTAGTGACTCCTTTTTGCAGCTCAGAGACAAATAAAACCTTCATTTAAAAGCATTAGTGCTATTCCTAAGGGTTTCTGGTATCATAATGTTTTGTTTTATGAAGATATTTAGTTTCTTCCAGCATTCTTGCTTATTTATACAAAATAAACCAATCGCATTTCCAAGTTTAGCTGAGCGTGAAGTCAGGGGGTGAATAAGGCCTTTCCAAGAACTGAAAATACCCTCCCTCCACTTTAGCAAGTCTGGGAGGCTGGATCACAGACTAATAAACAAAGGTATATATTTCCATATAGAGATTTAGTCCTTGTGTCTGTTGCCCTCAATTAAGCAGTAGTCATGTGAAACAGATTTTTTCTTGGTGTCAAAGCTATTAACTACTTTTCCAATTGCTCTCAATGTAAAATGTGAGGCTGTCTTTATACTTCAAAAATTATAGCAGAGTGTACATCCATGGAAAACTCACCAACTAATTGGGAAGTTTTCCCAGTATCATTTTACACTACCCTTGGAGAGATAATTTGAGGTCCCATATTGTGAATTCGAAGACTAACACATAGGATGCAAACACCAATAATCAATCCAAGATAATAAAGATCATTCATTTCATAGTTTTGAAAAGGTACACAGACTGTAATTTAATTCTGCTGACTGGTATACCCTTGAAATTATATTCATTATAATTATAAGCTATATTTGGGGAAGCATCTGCCAAGACATAGTGAGGAAACACCATAAACCTCAAATAGTTGTTTCCTCTTTTAATTATTATTGAATATAATGGAGAAATTATAGTGATTTAATATGTACACATATATAAATACCTACATATATTCATACATACATACATACATATGTGAAATGAAGAAAATTAGTCCAGACCTGGCCCAGAAAAGGCTTAAAATTGAATGAGGCATAGCTGGTAGAGAAAGCAGGGATAAGGCAATCTATAATGTGATTAGGATGACTGAATAGTTAGAAAATGCAAAGGATGAGAGTCGGAAGAAGACATGAATCTGTGTTGAAAGAATAAGAAATGCTGGCATTTGAAATGGACTTTGTGGGTGAGTATGGTTTCACGAAAAGTGGGTAGGCTTATGAAAGTAAAACCTTTGTTTTAAGGAATCTGTAGATTAATGGGGAGAAAACTGCCCAAGATACAGAAGTTCCTGAATGTAGGCTGAGGATAACTGGAATTTGATAAGATTCAAGGAATTTTTGAAGGTTTTGGGAGTGACAGATGAAAAGTTAGAGAAGAATGAGAAGTTAAAGGGAATGAGCAGTTAAAGATGGGGGACTTCTTTTTAGAAGGCTACTTTTGGTGCCTAAACAATAAGTTTAAAGGCTTGATTCAGGAGATTAGTAGTATGAGAGAAACATTGGGAGGTGTTATTCATATTGTACTATCAGATTCTAGGAAACATGGCAAATGATCTAAGACAAGCAAGTTTCCTTTCAGGGAAACTAAGTACTTTGCACTGAGACAATAATAAATTTGATATAAGGACATCTCAGGAATCAGCAAACCCAACCCATCCCAGGGTCAAAGGTATGAAAATGAAACCTTGTTTGAAAGACATTACTTTGAGAAGAGAGGACAGCCTGCTCCCATGGGGCTCGAGGATGCTGTTTGCCCAGAACTCTTCCCCTGTGCTGAGACATCCAAGCATTCAGAGGCCACTGCAAGAGGTAGTCCAAAGGGGTCTAATTATTGCTTCTCTTGGTGGCAAAATTAACACTGGGAAGTGGTGGAAACTGTAGGCAGGGGGACATGTTTGGAGCATGGTGACTGAGGGAGTGCCCTTGGGCACTATATCCTGTCCCTGGTCCCTTCCCTGCCCCTCTTCTTCCTGTTACCATGGACTGAGCAGCTTCCTCTGCCACATCCTCCTGCTATCATGATGCTCTGCCTGGCCTCAGGCTCAAAGCAATGCATCTGGGTGACCATGGACTGAAACCTATGAACCCATGAGCAAAAACAAACCTTTCAGCTAAAATAAACCTTCCATCCTCTAAGTTATTTGAATCAGGGTTTTTTCCCCCCTTTGGTTACAGTGATGAAAAGCTGACTAACACCAGCACACAAGCAGTAAAGAGTGGCTCTGAAGACTGTTCAGTAGGTGGCTCCAAGCAGAAGGAGGTTCTCATCTGGGGAAAATGGAGGAGGTGTTTGAGACACGTAGATTATGAGGTATTTGCAAAGACTTTTGAGTAGTTACTGTAAAGTTACAGTGCTGGTAAATTTTCCAATTAATAGTAAATTTTCTGTGACTTTCTATTCCACCATAATAGATTATAATTATAGTCTCATGACTTAAAAGAAGCAATTGAGAAAAAAAGATAGTGATTTCTGACTTAGATAAAATCTGAATTTTATGTGATCCTTATTAATCCAATACTCAAGAACAAAAGTGAGGCTGGAGATAGAGAAATCTCTGGAATAGATTTACAGGTATTTATCTGCACAGAAATGATACTATAGGAGGCAACAGTATTAAGAGGGAGAACACGCAGAGATGGAAAAAAAGTAGAATGTTGGGGACACATACACAAGCCAAAGAAGAAAACGTGAATTCTATAAAGGCACTAGGATGTATTCAGTTACTGTTTATACATTTGGTAAATAAAAATAGCAATAAGAAATGATGAAATTACTTACATAACATTATTTGTTAAAATAATTACTAAATATATTCCAGTTAATTTTGACAAGGTTATAACACAGTGATCATTTAAAATTATGGTCCCATTCTCATTCAATCACATGGTTTAAACAAAATGCAGAGCCCAGAGAAAAAGAGAACAGAGCACAGAAAGGCAGTTTAAACACACTAAGTGACATTTATTCAGAAAGAACAAGCTGCAGGCTGCAAGAAGGAAAAAAGATGTTTCAGCTGAAATCAGCTTATATTACAAAATACATGACCCTGTGACCTGAACATTGGAACACTACTCTAGGATAACTCTAGAACAGCAGAATATAAATATGTGTATGTGTGACATTTAAAAAATAGTCCCCTTCAAATATAATGAATAGGTATGCTTTCTTGTTCTGTGGCTTTATTCTAGTCCTCATCCAGGAAATGAATTAAAAATTTATGAGAAGGATGAAATCAAAGAAGAGAGAAAAAAGGTACATAATAAAATGCTTTGGACACCTATAAACACTAAGTAATTTGGTCTTTTTACTGTGGTTAAAGCCAAAAACAATAACTCATCTCAGCCCTCTTGGGTCTTCTCCTCCCTGTGTCCCACCCCATTCCCACTTCCATCATCCTTCCATCCTTGACCTTTAGCATACCCATCTTCTCTCAACACCAGTTCACAGATAAACTGATCTCTGTCATTTGCATTTTTGTATACATTAGACTCAACACACAACTACTAATTCTCATTTGCTCTCATCTCTAGATTAAATGAGATGATAATAATTACTGTCATGTACTGTGACATTGTCCAGTTTACCAGGTCTTTGAGATGTATTATCTTACTAGATTTCTAAAGTTTAAATTTAAAAAGAGATAATTCTTTCTCTGTCCATCCGTATTTTTTAAGGTTTTGTTTATGCATAACAGTCACGAATCTTTACTAACAGCCTGGTGAAGGGGCACACTCCTGTAATCCTAGTTATGTAAGCAGGAGGTTGAGGTCAGGGGATGCCAAGTGCAAGGCCACCTGGGACACCTAGCAAATCCTGTCTAAAAAACATAAAAAGCCAGCTGGGGTTAAAGCTCAGTAGTATAGAGCAATCCCCAGTAACCCCTCCAAAAAAAAAAAAAAAACCCCAAAAAACACGTTACTCACTTCACAAAAGAAATTTGATGAATTCTTGAACAGATGGAGATGTTTGAACAATAGGTGGAATAACAAACTCCTAAAATCTCTCACACAACCCAGGAAACTGCCTATTCTGGTCACCATGTCTGTCACCAAATAGTCATTTGCATGAATAGTCCTGGGCTGGGACATCTAGAGATCTGTAGTGGTTGCCAAGGCATACTTTTCTCTATTAAATAGAGAAAAGATGACTCCCATAAAATTAAGCTTGTATGGATAGTCCTAGCTGGAATTATCCTGGCTATCCTAACCTTTCTCTTCCTTAAACTTAATCCATTTTTTTTTTCCTCCTTAAAGGGGAAATCTTCATTATGTTTCATACTTTCTTCTTCCTACCCTCACCCCCTACTGATATCTTTATTGAGCTGACCCAGTTACATTAAATTGTAAATGATGGAACTCTAATAACTTGCCTGACTTTGTACACATGAGTCTCTACCATGAGCTGGGAACTTGTGACCCAGACTCAGGGCACTGCAACTCAGATGCAAGGTACCAGCTCTTGTGTAGGTTGGAAGATTTTAGGGTCCCTTCTCCTTCCTTAGATTTGACAGGCAACAATAAGCAATCATTTGTCAGTTATGCTCTGAATTTGTATTTTTCTGTGCTCAATCCTTCACATCAGGCTCCTGTTCCAGGACTGGGTCTGTCTGCACTAGCCCCTACATTGCCATGAAAACTTACTCCTAAACTGTGGGCAGGACACAGGACACTTGCTGCTTTCATCCTCATACCTGGTCCACTTATCCTCACTCACAGGGACAAATGGAAAAGTCAGAGGTCAAGAGGATATGGAACCTGGTCAGGGTTGTTCAGCTAACAGGTGTTGGAGACCAGATCCTAATGAAGATCTGATTAATTGTAAATCCATGTTCTTTTTACCCTTCTCCAAACTCATATAAACACTGACAATGTTTTCCTTCCAAAAATCTGCTTTTCATAACAAACTGCAAGAGTCAGCATCATAATCTTCAAATAAAGACAAAATAAGCATAAAAGAGAAGTTAATAAATGTCATAATGTTGCTGAATAGAGACAGAGAAATTTAGGACTCCAAACCAGGAATGTAATTCCTTATTTCTCCTTCGTACAGCTCTTTCTGAAAGCACTGAAGTTCTCTTTTAGAGATATTTATAAAGTTATTTTTTCACGTTTAAAGAGAAAATGTACATACTCACCAGCAGAGCTAATTTCTGCCATTATATAATCCTTGCATTTTACTTCTTGTGATTTTTTACATATGATTGTTTTTAAAATACACAGTAACATGGGCATTATTCCCATGGGGTTTCATGTATCACCATACATCGATCTAAATTTTGCTATAGGAAATTATACCTTTAATGTTTCTCTTGAGTTTTTGTTTTCTACAAGGGGAAAAAAGACCCATAATAATTAGCCGTACATTAAAAATTCTACACATTCTTGAGTGTAACTAGTTTTCTCCCTAATTAAAGCAATGTCCTGTATGTTTGCTAGATCAGAGTCCCACCCGAAATAAAAACTGGCAGAAAGAGTACTTTCTTGGTTAAAGAATTTGGTTCAGAACAGTGCCTTTTAGACAGGGTCAAACTTTTTAATAATTGTGTTAAAAGAAACAGAACTTTTTGTCTTTTACAAATAAAATTTTTCATTTTATTGTTTTTAAATAGGTCTAAATTATTGTCTTTATTATAAATACAATTAAAACTCTAGATTAAAAGTAGGAAAAACAAGAAATAACTAAATTAAAAATGTATTTGTGATTCACCCCAAACTCTAATTAATATATCTATTAAGATATATATATTAAGATATATTTAATAATATAAGTGCAGTATTATAAATGTCTTAAAATTTAAAAAGTCAAAATTCTCACTTTTAATTTTACACAGTCAACTTTCTGATTCATATTATATAACCACTCACGATTGTTTAGAAATGTTGTGAGAAATTTACCCAGAACAGAACAAGGACACCAGCTTTTTGAGAAGCTAAAATGCTGTCTCACCTTTATTTAAATCATAAATGCATTCCTCAGGAATGCTTGCATTCTATGTCTTTGTCATGTACTCTAGGCCACCAAAGTTCTGAAATGTGCGGCTGGTATGAATATCGCTAGGTATTATACCACAGTCAGTAACGATCCATTCCAAATAGGCTTTCTGCTTTTCTCCCCGTTTCTTTCTTCCTTTTTTTCAAGAAGGGGGGGGGGGAACTGTTTTATATCGACAACCATCTGTGAGCCTGTCTTTCAGGCCATCAAACTCTCCCATCCATTACGGAGCCTTCCTCACCTCCGCTGCATGACAGCACAATAAAGATGACATACTAATTCAATGACTTGTAATTTCAGCTAAACAAAGACAAGTGCTGCAGCTTCTTCTTTTGTGTTAACAGTGCCATATCGGTGAAGCCAGCTATGCAAACATAGCACTGGGAGGGTTTTATGACAGCAGTTGAATGGGGAGACTAGCTTGGTGTTGCTTTTTATGGTTTTTGGCTCCATAATTTTTGGCTCTGTGCTGCTGGCCATGGCTATTGTGTCTGGATTCTGTGTCAGCAGCAGCTAATTGTTCCAATAATGTTTATCATAGGGATCCACCAGGGAGCTGTATATGTGGAGATAAGCTACAGGGCAATGATACACACTATCTTACTGATCTCTATACACAGTGCTTTTGCCTCATGCCAAAAAGCTTTTTAGGTTCCCAGTCTTAAAAAAAAAAAAAATAACAGCTTAATCATCGTGCCAACAATAGTGTCTAAGGGGATGTAATCAGGTTCCTCTGATAATCTTAACAACACATGAAAGTCATGCGCAAAAGCAGTAATTGAAGCAGTTGGTTCATTCTACCACCTGCTGTTGAAGTCACAGGTTAATCTAAATGAGGTCCCTTTCCGATGAAGCAGTATGCAAGGCACTTTTTATATCATAAATGTGCATTGCCGAAGCTTTACAAAATAATAAAGTAACAGTTCATTAAATGAACTGTATGAAGTATCCTAGGCTTGTCCAGCTTCCCCTGCTGCTGTTGGATGGCATATCCAAGTGTAAATTCTGTCCTCATGTCTATACCCCAATGCACACTTCAGTTTGCATATGGTTGCAGACAATGGGAGTTCCTGAGACAGATGCCCAAATGTAACTAAACGTCAGGCAATCACGGGAATCAGCTGCAGGAAAGTGAAACATTTTTCTTTGTCTGCTTTTGATGCTATATCCCCCAAGATTAATAAATAGAATGTTGACAATGTAAAAATAGCCTTAGAATCAACAATTAAGTAGCTTGCGTAGTCTGCATTAGCCCATGTGCAAAGGAAGAATTTTTCTAATTAAACTTTTAACACCTGATTTCCATTTAAAATTTTCCTTAAATGTGTTTCATAAGGTCTTCATCTGCTCAAGAAAAAGATAATATTATGTAGTATGCTGTTTGTCTAATAGGCAATTTCTTTAACAAAATTAATCTTAAAAATTATGAGAAGGGTCATAATAATAATTTAATGGAAATATTAAATTATAGGAGAAATGCCATCTTCAGAATAAAATTTGTGCCTTATTTATGTCATCAAATAATAATAACTGCCAGATTGAAAGCGTATTTGGCATCAGATGCTAAACTAGGAACATTATCTTATTTAAGTTTCACAGTCATCCTTAGAAATTAGTGTGGTGTCTGGAAAAGCTGAGGAAACAAGTCTCAGAGAGGCTGCATAGCAATTGAAGTTTCTGGGTCAAGAACTACTAACACTAAGAGGGAAAATCAAGTCAGCCTGAGTTCAAAGCAAATACTTTTTCCACCATGATAAAGTGATATAATTCATTTAGTGTGAAAGAAGGTTAAGAAATATTGTTTAAATTGAGTACGCCCCAATTCTGAATTAGTTATCCACAATAAGGCCATAATAGAAACTAAAATTGTGAACATAAACTGACATATTCCTAAATTTAGTAGCATGTGGACAGTGGCAGAATAGTGTTTCAGGACCAGGAACGATTTTCGACAAAGGATAGAAATGCATTACTTTGACCTCATTCAGTGGCATGAGGTAATAATAAGCAGTTAAAAGAGCAATTATATTGAAGGTGCTGATAAATATTTGCCAATTTTTAATAGATGAATGAATTAATCAAGTAATATTAATAAAGGAAACCATATAAATGACTATATTTAGAGTGCTGGCTGTGCACCAGACACCATATTAGCAGCTCATGTGTGTTTTGTCTTGCATCACCACAATGATCTTCTAAGTTTGAAATTATCATTCCCATTTGCAGATTAGAAAACTAAGACTCCAAAACACGATCCCTAGGTCATGATGAAATTAGCAGGAAAAAAGTGTCAGGATTCAAGCCAAAAACAATCTGACTTGACTGCTTAAAAAATAAATGAATTTAGAACAATTAAATTTTCTTTTTTCTCAGTAATTCTTTACATTGCCCCAAGAATAGTAGCATTGGATCTATAGAAGTACTAAAAAGAATTGCATTAAACATCATAGGAATATTTTGGTTCAAGCATTTGGTGAACTTTCTTAACAGCAAGGACTGTTAAGAACTAGAATGTGGTACTAAGAAGACTAGAGAATATGTTCTTTGAATATTGTAAAGATATTTGAAAACAAATTATACTTTACATTTGTCTTGCTAATTTCACAAGGAAGCTGGGAGTACAGAATAGGTGATCTTTAATGATATATCTAGAATGAAGTTTCTGTAGCAATTGGATGAAAATTCTGTACATTCTTTTTACTTTTAAAGAGAAAAGGTGGGAAAGAGAGATAGAGAGAGAGAGAGAGAGAGAGAATCAATTTTTATTGAGTTTTTCACATGGCTTTCATTGCTCCAACATTTAGTTGTATATGGAGATGCTGGGGTTTGAACCCATGTACTCTCGCATGCCAGGCAAGCGCTGTAACCACCGAGCCACCGCTCCAACCCCTCTGTACATTCTTTTTGTGATAGACAATATATGTTAAAATCTTCTCCCTGGAAAGCATTGTCTGTAGCATGCATTATCACACTGAAGTCTATCTTATGCAATGACGTGACATAAAAGTGTGCTTGTAAGTTTTGAGTATAAATTTCCTTTTAATTCAGGTCCAAGGAGAGCTATGATGGCAATCTGTTTGGTGACCAAAATACAAAACAAAAATAAAAACAAAACAACAACAAAAGGATACTTTCCCCTAAATGCCTTCTTTTTTTTATTTTTGTCATTCCTCTATGATATAAATATTTATAACATTAAATTTATTTCAATTAGCCAGCAATTAAAGGGATTAGATTATTATTATTTAAGCCCACTCACATATCATTACATTTGCTGGAATTGTTTAAAATGTGCAGAGAAGTTTGGATTGTCTAAAATTAACTCCTATGTAAAAAAAATTCTCTGCAATTTCTTATTACACATTATTTGATCTGTTCTACTGTAATTTGTTAATGGAAATCAAGTTTAGAAAATTTTATAAAATAATTGTTTAGGCTGGAGCAGTGACTAAGCTGTAGAGTGCTTTTCCAGGAGGAAATCTAACAAGCAGAAATCCATGTGGGAACTAGTGTTCAGGTAGGTAAACAAAAATCTTAACTGGCGAAATGCTGGAGGCTTAAGGTGGCCACATCTGAGAGTTAAAAATTCAAGTGTGACACAGTCACACTTGAATTTGAGGTGGGGTGGAAAGCACATTTTGTGCTTTATCTGCAGAAATTTTATCCATCCTCCGAGTTAATGCTGGGGAAAAATCCCCATGGACTTCTATCAGAATAAGGAGAAATAATTTTGAAATATGCTAGAGTATTGTACATATGGCCTTAAATAAGGAAAGTTATCAGAGATAATGAGGGGGCATGGCCTAATTTTAGAGGAGCTAATAGCCATAACAATAACATAACAAAATAACAATCTTTAATGTGTTTAACAACTGAGCATCAAAATATTGCAGACAAAAACTGATAGAACTTTAAGAGGAAATAGATGAATCCACTCTTACAATTGGAGGTTTCAATGCCCTTCCCTTCTATCAAAAATGGATAAATCTAACAAGCTGAAAATCTGTAAGGATATAAATTCAAAACCTCACCAAATATGGCAAGTGAACATGTGAAAAAGTGTTAAACATGTGTTACTGGGGAACTGCAAGTTAAAACAACAATGAGGTATCACTCCCTGCCTACTAGAATAGATAAAATCCAAAACACTAGCAACAACAAATGCTGGCAAGTTCATAAAGCAACAGGAACTTTCATACATTGCGTGAAATACATTACATGAAATATGGGAGAGTACTTTGGAAGACATTTGATAATTTCTTACAATACTAAGCATATTCTCACCGTATGATCTATCAATCACTTACATTGATATTTATTCCCCCAAATTGAAAACATATCTATACAAAAACTTGCCTATGAATGTTTTTTAGCAGCTTTATACATAACTGTAAACCTTGGAAGCTACTAAGAAGTCCTTAGGTAAGTGGAGGGACAAATAATTATTGACATATCCAGCCGACAAAATATTATTCAGCATTTAAAAAAGGAGCTATCAAGGAATAAAAAACACAAGGAAGAAATTTACATGCTTCTTACTAAGTGAAAAAAGCATCTCTGATGAGGTTACATGTCATACCATTTCAATCAAATGACATGTTGGAAAGGGCAAACTACAGAGACAGTGAAAACATTAGCAGTTTGTAGGGGGACATGGAGGTCAGGGGAGCAAGAGAGGAACAGGCAGAGAATAGAGGAGCCTGAGGATAGTGAAAGGATTCTGTGTGATTCTACAGTGCTGAGCATACATCATGTCATTTTACTTGGTCAAAACCCATAGGATGTGGGGCTAGAGCGGTGGCTCTGCAGTTAAAGCCCTTGCCTGGCATGCTCGAGTTCAGGAGTACAAACACCAGCACCACATACCCAACGAAGTCTTGGAGCAACTAAAGGCACATGATGATAAAACTAAATAAAAATTGTTTCTCTCTCTCACTGTCCCTCTCTCTTTAAAAAAAGGTATACCAAGAATGAGTCCTAATTAAATAAAACTGTACCTAAAATAAAATTTATTAATTATTAAAATTCAAGTCAAAATGTTTTGAAAAAAATTAAGTAGAAAAAAATTCTTTTACTGAGCTATCAAGCAGCCCAGGTAGAATGTGAATCTGACTGCATTATTGCCCTGTTTGGGGCCTCCAAAGATACTCTTCTGCTCACCTGGACAAGCATGGTACATGAGCCTTCAGGAGAACCTGAGATGGTTTGAAGTGAAACATGGATAAATATCTTCTAAATCTTTAACTGCACTGCATTTATTGTGAATTGTATTAGAAAATTAACAATAAAAAAGTAGAAAAGAAAAGAAAAAGGTAGATGCTGAATGACCATTTGCTGATTCCAATAATTGGGTTATCTTTATGCAATGGTGTCCTAAACAACATTTTCAGACTCTCCTTCTATTCATGCCTAATATAAATTTAGGGGTATTTTATGTTATTGTGGACAAATTTTAACCACTTGAATGTTAATGGATTTAATAATTTAAAATAATCTAACATGTAATCTTAGTTTTAAAAAATAACACAATGTTTCATGGTACTTAAAACATTTAAAAAGATTTACCTAATCATAAAACAAGCATACCAGCAAGTAAAATGTATTAGAATAATAAAAAGTAAAAATATTATATTTAGTGAAATCAAATAAAATTTTGACTTTTTCACTATATTTTAAAGATTCTCAGTCCTCAAAGAAACTATATATAAGGTAATATTTTAGTATTATATTTTTAAGTTTTTGTAATTTTATTGTACCTTGAATTTATTGGTCTCTTTCTAATAGATTCACTGTAATGTCGTACATTGCTATATGGTTGTAGCATTTTTTTTCTCTTTGCATTTCCATGTCAGGTAGTACATGGCAAATATGAAGATAAAGGTTAAATATTCCAGTGCCGGCAATGAAGGCTATTCTCAGTATCGGGAAAGATCAGGAAATGAGAGGAATGTTTCTCTTCTTTCTCACTTCACTATATTGTTGAGTAAGGAGACTCCCTCAATCCAGAAATATAAAACGATTGCTAACAGAGCTCAGCAAAGTGCTAACTGGTTTTAGGTAGTAAGTGGCTATGGGATAATATTCAGTTAATAAATAATGACTATATTTTACTTTTTTTCAACTCATATCTTACAGCCTGCATCTCTTTTCTTTCATTTGTGAATAGACATAGTCAGCAAAAATTAAATCAATTTTCCCTCTTTATTCTAGGCACATAAGCACATAACCACATACGCTGCTACACAATAAATCATTTAATTAAAATAAAAAGCATAAACTTTCAGTTTCAAATCTTTTAAAAATAAGTTTTGATTCTCAGTCAATATTTATTTATTTATAAAGAAGAGAGGGACAGTGAGAGAGAAAGACAGAATTTTATTTAGTTATTCATGTGGCTTTTGTTGCTCCGACACTTCGTTGTGTACGTGGTGCTGGGGTTTGAACCCACATCCTTGCACATTTAAGACAAACACAGTAACTGCTGAGCAACTGCTCCAGCCCCCTTGGTCAATATTATAGGTATCATATTGCTTTTTAAGATGCAATTATTAGTAAGCTTTCTTTATATATACTCTTATACAGATTGGATATCCGTTATCTGAGAATATTAAGTCCAAAATCTGAAACTTTCTGACCACCAACATGATACCAAAACTGGAAAAAATTCCATGTGTGACGTTATGTGGTGGGCAGCTGTTAAACACAGACATGATAAAAAAAAGTTTTATGAGATTAATTTGAAGTTATGTTTACAGGTATATGTGAAACAGATAAATTGTATGCTTGGAGGTGAGTCCAAGATACTTTACTATGTTTTTGTACACATATCCCAAAATCTGAAAAGCTTTGAAACCCCACTCATGATCCCAAGCATTTTATTTTATTTCATTTTTTTAAAATAGAGAAGGACAGAGAGAGAGAGAGAGAGAGAGAGAAGGAGAGAGAATGAATCAATTTTCATTTACTTTTTCATGTGGCCTTTGTTGCTCCAACTGTTAATTGTGTTTGTGGTGCTGGGGTTTGAACCCATGTCCTCAGGCATGCCAGGAAAGCACCAGAACCACTGAGCCACTGCTCTAGTCCCTAAGCATTTTAGATGCAAAATTCTTAAGTTGTACTTATATTAACTATTACACATATATATGTATTATTTATGAAGTATATAAATCTTTCAGGGCAATTATAATTGTTACCCAGGATATTTCACTGAGATTTTAACATTATGTTCTTAAAAGTTATACTGAAAAAAATAAAAAAATGAAAAAAAAGTTATACTGAATATACTGGATCTTGTATTTATATTACACTAAGTTTATATAGTATACCTATTTTTTATTTGAGCCCCAAAATTATTTGAAAACTCTGTCTTCACTTTATTAGTTCTCCATTTGCAGCCTTCTTTGGGGGGGAGGGGAAGAAGCCCAAAACAATATTAGCAGGTGTGGTATTAGTCCCAGTTCTTCCTTCCCTTCATTTTCTGCAACGTGACTCTGCAATATCTGTCACTAGAGGTGAAATTTACTCCCACACCTTGTCTGGATTTAGATGTGTGACTCTGTATTAGCAAAAAAAAAAAAAAAGTTAACGGGACCGAATATTTGCCTATTCGGATGCAAGGCTGAAATAGACATCCACACTGTCATTGCCATGAAAAGTGCTTCCTGTTAATAACTGCTGCTCCTTAGTCTGGACCCCAGAATTAATGTTTGGATATTATGAATATCATGAATGTGACCCATGTCAAAGTGCTAAATCCAGCCAGATTCACAGCCAAAAGCAGAGACAGGGAAGAGAACTAAGTCTATCTAGATCAGCCAACCTGATGTAAAATGAGAAGTGGGTGAATATGATTTTAAGCCACTGAAATTTGAGGTAGTATAGTATGCTGCCATACAATGGTGGATATAAGCCCTGATAAATGTATTTAGTAACCGTGCAAAAGGCTTGCTAGTGGCAACCTAGTAAGAATTGAGCAGACTCGTGCAGGCACCACATTTCTGCAGCTACTGTTAATGTGCAGGCAGAAGAAACAGGTAGATTGCCATGAAACAATCTCTTGGTATTACTGAAAGTAATACTAACTTGATGGCATTCACGCCTGTTACGGTGGCCTTTCCAGGCACCTTATAAACTAGTTGATACCCTAGAAGATTCTTTTCCCATTGGTTACCTAGAGTAGATTATATTGTCCTCAACTAAATTTTGAATAGAGACAATATTTAAGTTGTAACATTTGCCTAAATTTCAGCTTGGTAATTGTATGGGTTTTTTTCGATTTAATTTATATGCTTTTCAGGTAGTGGATATCAGTCAAATAATCAAAATTCAGGCCCAAATCTACTTATCAACTATTCAGTGCTGGATATGTGATATACTCTCTTTAATGCTTACTTTTCTTATTAGTAAATATAGGAATAAGTAATACCTATTTTATAAGCATTGTAATAAATGATAATTTTTTACTAAAAGTCATTTAAAATACTTTTAAACAAAATTAGGATACATAGATATAAATACCACTTGCACATATTTAAGTATGTGTGTGTTTGCTGTCACTATTAGCTCTAATGCACTGGGAAAAAATGATGTTTATGTTTACTTCTATTTCAAACATTTTTCCAATTAAGAGAACTTTACATCACATTTTATGATCTCTGCTGCTCTGTGGTCTACTTTGTTTCTGGTTTTAGCCCACAGAAAGGGTATAATGGGTCAACATGGTATAAAACACAAGTCATTCATCAGGAGACAGCTAACTGTCCATGATATTTAATGCTGCTTTTTCTCAATTTACCATAATAATACACACAAAAGGGACTGAATATTTTAATGTGTGGTTTCAATCATATTTATTAAAGAATCTGTGAATCCTCACTTATGAAGGGGAAAAATGCAAAGATATATGCTTGATTCGGAAGAAAAGAGAAAAAAGTCGTGGATAATCAAACACTACGTGAATGATCTCAGGTTATAAAAGCAAAACCTTAGAGATGATTTTTGAAATTTAGTTTCTTATTAATATTCACTTTTCTGGATTAGTAAAGTCCTCAAAGAATAAAATTAACAATTGAACAAAATGTGATATCTTGTGGACACATACAGGATAATTATTTCAGACTTTAAAGCAAAGTGAACAGGGGTTGGAGCAGTGGCTTGGTGGTTATGGTACTAGCCTGATGTGTGTGAGTACGTGAGTTCATAACCCCTGCACCATGTTCACAACAAGCTCTCAGAGCAATGAAAAACTAAATAAAAACTGTTTCTCTTACTCACTATCCCTCTCTATTAAAAAACCTGAATATATTTGATAGAACAATATTTTATATATTTTATATCATTTAGATAACTTTCTGGAGGAAAGTAACCCACATTAACAGCAGTAATGTTTAGGTATGTTGCACTGAAACCTATTTGAAAAGCTTCATAGGAAAGTGGCAACTAGAAACAAAGATATATTGCTTTATAATAGAACTGTAGCCAAGTACAAGAATGATATCATCCTCTGTTAATTCCTAGCCAAATGTTTAATGTCTAGTGATTACTCAGACAACCAAAATCTAGTGAGCTTTATTTCATAACCGGAACATAAATGACAGAAGAAAAGTAAAATACGTAGATGAGGTTCATTCTCCAATATAGCTTATATTCTAATAGGGAGAGACTGAAAGAAGTATACAAACAAATAAAAATAGTTCAGAGATGAAAAATGGTTTGAAGAAAATAAAGCCAGCAATAGCTACAGAGAGTTACTGGGTATCAACAGTAGGATGATAGGATAGTTAGAGAAAGTCTCTTTTGAGAGGGTGATGCCTGACAGAAGACAAATATGGCAGATAAACAGCTCATTTAACTCATTTCTCTGGCAGAAATAGTTTTGTGGAGGGAAACTTAATTAAGACCAGTTTCAGTCAACAAAATTTTGTCCAAGATTTGAACATGGGGCATAGGATTGAATGGCCAGAAGTAAATAAGAAAATTAAAAATTATGAACAAATTACCAAATTCTGATATGTGAACAAATATGCTTGGTCTTTGAAGTCCATGAGGCTTGAGTTGAAATTTCTTACTGATGCCACCAAGAGTGGCCTTTGGCAAGTCACTTCAGCAATCTTATGGGACCCACTTTATAGACTAGGAATGCATGAAACATTCTCAGCCATCTTCCAAGGTGAAAACACTTTTATTATAAAAAGTAACCAAAGGATTTATAAATGCCTTCATCACTTAAAAGAATTAAAGAAGCACAAAGTGGAAAAAAATGACAAATTGTTTTCAATAAAATACAAATGATAAACAGAGTTTAGATTTTATATTGGAATCAGATGGAAACTTAAATAAATAGAAGGATCCCTGTAGACATCCCTCCATTTTGACTTTGTATATATCCATCATAATCTCTCAATCCTATTCTGATGGCTCTTGTGCTACTGAACACACTATTAAAACACTAGCAGAGTCTCACAAATGCAGGCACACCTCAGACAATTTTAACTGAAAATAAAAACACAACTCTGTATTTGAAAGATTTGACCTCAACACATCTTTCCTGTCAAACTATGTGTGTTTAGATTGAGAAAAAGAGGATAGCCTTACTTTAGCAGTACCTTGTAACATGATAAATTCTAGCTTTTGTATTCTGCTTCATGTATTTTTAACATAGCCTATGGCTAAGCTTCAGTCGTAAGATCACTATGGTTAATGAAAATATATGACTAGGAAAAATTTTTAGAAACCACATTCATTTGCAGTTATGGGATACTGGTAGAAGAAGATTGCTTTAACTTTTAATATTCAGATATTTTGATTTAGAAGTTGGAAAGAAAACTATGCTACTTCAAACATATAATTTCTAATATTGTTGGGAGTACCTTCAAAATACCATTGCCAAAATTCTCCAAAATTATTGCATTATTATCTTTCTACCAGATTGAAATGAAAGTTAGCAAAATACTAACTCAGTAGTAAGAAATTATTTTAATCCTGTTACATAATTACTGAGTAGCAGTTATGAACATCCTGCTCCTATATCTGTTTCACTGCTTCTGAGGGAAGTGTGCCAATCAAACCAGCTGAGACACAGGTCTTTGAACTTTAAAGTGCCTCAAGACCTACAGAGTAAACTTTAGCTAGTAATCTGAATACAAATTTAAAATGTGGGTGTTGGGACTACTGTGCTTGTCACAAAAGCTCATCAAGTCCCTACAACTTTGCTTCTCTGGGAAACTTGTAACAGGCAAGTATTTGAAATAGTCATGCACTCTCTCTAGCACTTAAACCAGTGGAGTGGCTGCCAGTTCCTGTCCAGATTCTAGATATACACTAAACCTTGGCCTAATGTGTAGAGGGCAAAGCGAGCATTTTTAACTCAATTTCTGGCTCAACACTGCCCCTATCTTCATTTTGAAGCAAATGGTTAACTTAATGGCTAATGTTAAGAATGTAAGTTAAAGGAAAAAAAGAGTAATTTTTTATTGATAATGTTTAGAAAGTATTTAAATCTATTTTATTGAAGTTTCATTAATTTACAGAAGAAATAACCTATTTTAAGTGTATTGTTTGATAAGTTTTTCAAAATTCACATACCTGCTCAAATATCTTTACATCAAGATATGGAATATTTCCATCTCTGATCGCTTATTTTATTTTTTTCTTAGTATTTATAATCTAAGAATTAGAGTGTATAGTGACAGGTACACATTTTTAAAATTTCCAATGTTCATTCCAAATTGCCTTCCAAAGGGGCTGGAGTGGTAATTGAGCAGTTACAGCACTTGTCTGATATATGCCAGTACATGGGTTTGAACCCCAGCACCTTGTACACAATGGAGCATAGGAGCAATGAAGGCCACATGGAAAAGTAAATGAAAATTGATTCTTTCCCTCTCTTTCTTTAAAAAAAAAAATGCCTTCCAAAAATGTGTTACAATTAGCACTGCTCTTATTTGTATATGAGAATGCTATGTTAAATAAGAAGTCATTGTACCCTTGGCAATTATGTTGTCCCTTCCAATAAATCTGAAATTTGATACAAATGAATGAAAAGTTTTTAAAATAATTTTTTAGTTTTATAATATCTGTTGTGTTACAATACAGTAAAATTCTTAAGATCAAATTAAAAACTATTAAGAATATAAAGTGTTGGTATTTTTAAGAAAGTGGTAGCTTAATGCAAAAAAAAATTGAATAGAAAAACTACAATTGAGATAGCACTTATGAATAAGAACCCCTTGAAGCAATGCTATTTGAAAAAGTACTCCAGAAGCCAGTGATATCAGTATCACCTGGGAACTAGCTGGAAATACACATTCTTGGGTCCAACCTGTGACCTCATATATCCAAAATGTGAGACTGTGGGCCTCTAAGTCTGTGCTGAATAAACCCTATTTTTGATTCTGAAATAATGCTCCACACTGAAAAGGGTAGTTTTAAGAGGGTGTTTTATACAGACAAAAAATATTAAAACTCTAACACTTTAGGTGATATCTAATATTCAACCGTCACCAGCTATTTTTTCAGCCTTTCCTTTTAACCCATTAGATCTATTTCTCTTTCAAACTAATGTGATTAAGATGTTGAGATGATTTCTTATCATTTTTTAGAGACTTCAAAATTTGTGATCGCTATATGCAAAATTCTGAATCTTGAATTATGACAGGTATAAGAAATACGGAGTCATGCATTAAGATGTTTGACTTCAAAGAATTTAAATTTGGTCAACCCATCATGTCACATCATCCCATGTATAGAACACTTTAAAAACTCAAATTGAGCAATTTTATATGCATCCTATAAATTTATATATGGTTTTTTTTAGATGACTTACATGTAGAATGATGAGGCATAAACAGGTATAATATAACTCAGTATCATGCTCATTTGATAACTGTGAAATGAGTGACATGTATAATAGTATATAAGTACTAGAGGAGATGACCTTCTCTAAGGGTTTTGGTGGACAGGTTGAGTTCTTTGACAAGAACCAATATGTGGTGTACATTAAATGTGTCAATTTTGGCACAAATGGAGAAGGATAAAGGAGGCCATTCCAGGTGAGCAGACAGGCAAGTCAAAGAAACTGCTTTAGGAATTATGTGGCTCTTTGAATAGGTTGGATTTTGATATTGAATACAGATATATATTTTATATATGCCTGTAATGGAAGGTTGAGTTGAAAAGCTATCAGAAAGTCATATCAACTTAATACACAGTTATTAAAAGTGGTCCCAAAGTCAGTAGTAAATGAGAAACTCTTTGGAGGATAGTTTGGCTATGCCATATGAATTAAAATAAAACCATATGAATTAAAATAAAACCAAGTCAATTAAGCAATATGCATTAATATGCCTTTACAGTATTATATACTTCAAAATATGACAGGAGGAAGATAATCATGAGATAGAACAATATTCTTAAAATTCTTAATAGTGGGGCTGGAGTGGTGGCTCAGCGGTTTCGGTGCTTGCCTGACAAGCACGAGGACCCGGGTTCAAACCCCAGCACCACGTACACAACTGAGTGTTGGACCAACTAAGGCCATGTGAAAAACTAAATAAAGTTGTTTCTCTCTTTCTCTGTCTCTCTCACTGTCAAAAAAAATCTTACTAGTGAAACATTTTAATAAAATTTAAAAACCCCTTTTGACAATGCTTGTAACACACTAGGCTAGGCACATGAAAAAATCTGATTCAATAACCTACACAAATAAAACTTGGTATATTTATCTTAAATAATACTAAGATTCTGCTTTCCTTAAAGAAATGCAATGAGGGGGCTGGAGTGGCGGTTATGTCGCTTGCCTGGCACATGCGAGTATGCAAGTTCGAACCCCAGTACCCATGTGCACAGCTAAGTGTTGGAGGAATGGAAGTCATATGAAAAACTAAATAAAAATTGCTTCTCTCTTTCTCTCTCTCACTGTCCCCTCTTTGAAAAAAAAAAAAGAAATTGCAATGAAATTAGATGTAACTGTGGAAGGTCTAATAAAATACCTAAGAAGTATGTCTGCCTCACTAGTAATGGAAGATGATGTTTCTATACAAAGGAACCTGATATTTTTAACACCAAGTCAAATCAATGTCATTGGTTTATTGATTGATAGCTTGAGTTTACAGTGGTTTGGAAAAATAACTTGTTGGTGTGGAAAGTGCTGCATTCAGTGTTATCTGTCACAAACTCTTCACTTCACATATTTGCATATGAAGGCAAGGGGTAATAGAAAAGTAGATAACTTAAAATAGAAGGTTTCACTTTCAAAATCCTGAATTGATTAAATTGGTATGTTAACTTTATGATTAGGTTTAGACTGTGCTGTGAATTGTCAGCACTGAAAGAGCATCTCACATTTTGTGGGGATTATTTTGCTAATGATAGAACAATTGAATATTCAGATAGTCTACTTATCTACAGGGCTCAAAACATCTATGTAATTTTAATCTATGATACTAATTTATTAAAATATAAGTTAGACCTGAACCATTGCAATCACTATCTTATAAATTGGAGATGAAATAAAAAAGTATGTGGCTTTGTCTGTGCATAGTACAGGTTTGCCTGCAAAGTATTCACTTGAATGCTTGACAGTCTTGACTGATGCTTTATTGAATTGAGTATTATAAAAATACAATTTTGTCTTTAGATGATCATTTGTGAGCCTCCCCAAATTAAACCCACTTTGCTTTTAATAGAGCTTTGATCTAATAGAGTTTCCAAAGGTTTCTCTGAAAACGTTTCTATTACTTATCTTGATAAATAATAACAGTATTTATAACAGCTCTCTGTGAGCTGTTACCTCATTTTCCTGTCTAATAATATGATATCTGATATATTTATTTGAAAAGTGACCAAGAATTAATCTATTGTAAAACACCAGTACTTGTACAACTTTGCAATATATGGCTGTATGTAACAATTCCCTAATATCTGCTTTCAATCTAGTACCTTTTTGGAGCACAGAGTAAACAAAACTCTAAATATTCCTCAAATACCTTTATTATAACTTCCACTAAAAGCAATTTCTATTTCATTATGTAATCTGAGTTATCCATTAAAATTTCAGTAAAGAAGAAAACTGTAGATAAGACTATATAATTTACAGATAACTTCAAAAATTAGAAATAAGTTACTACATTCAAAGAACATAATTACAATAACATTTATAATAATTATATACAATGTTACCAACCCTGCTTGGTCTCCATAAGTCAAGCACAAATAATCACATAACAGAACCAAAATATGAATACCTTCATAAACAACCCTTTCTATAATAGGTCTTCTTCCGTTATGTGAGTGTGCAGATTTAAAAGTTATTCTACCAATAGAACTAAAATAAATTCTAAATTTCAATTAATTCCTAATCACATCCATTAGTACAAGTTTTAATTTAAAGATCAGTTATAGATGCATCTAGTAATTTGTGCCTCTTATACACATTGCAGTGGTGACCGTGCAAGTGGTATTACAACTTACATTGTCACTGACAAGTGAATTCATCTGTAACTCTAAGGAATCTGGGGCATGTGTGCATTTGGCAATTCATGAAGTCATATTCACAAACCCACAGTGGAACCACCAAACGGTAATTGAAAATGAAGTTTAATCTTTAATGATCTCTCTTAAATAACATTAAGATAAATCAAATCCACAATTCATACCTATGAACAGGATCTACAACAGGCAAATGAGCCTGAAAGCACCCACCATATGCAGATATTTTTGTAGACTCTCCCTCCAGCCCTATTCTGTACAACGGTTTTTACCATCTCGGTCCTTCATGACCTAGACTGTTTCAGTTCCTCTCTAATATCTGACCTTCTGCTTCAGATTTCTACTTATCTGACTTCCAATACTGTATCATGCAAGACCTGGGAACTCAGGAGAAACTCTCCTTCAGGGAATAAAGGGACAGTGGATTAGAGAATTGTTACCGTTTATTCATTTCCCTTTGCTTATATTGAGATACTTACTTCCCTCCCAGACTGGAGAGTACCTCAGCAATTTAAAAGGCACATAGTTAAGACAGTACAGCACATACAGAGGATAGGATACAATTGCACTCTTGATTTTTACCTGTCAGAGCTATATTTTTACTAATTTAGCTAATCAGGCACATCATTATTTTAGAAAGCATATAATAAACAAATGTGTTCAATAAAATCTTCAAGTCGTATGCTCTCTTAACCTACATTTGCCTCCTTCAATTTTGCCTTTCAAATTAGAACTAATATTGAATTTCTATAGTCCTAATTTATATGAAAAATCTATATGCCAGTTATATAAATTCATATAGCAATTATAATTATGTGAATAAAAATAATAAATATGTATAAAGAATAAATAAGTGCATGAAGGAAAAATATAGCAATAGAAACTACTTTAAAATCAAATTCTAGATAATATTTTAAGGAAAAAAATAAAGTGGATTAAAATTACAGTTGATAGTGAAAATTGATGGCCCTGAAATAAAGTAGAGAAATGAATATGTATAAAGTAATTACAAATAATTAATTTTATTTAAAAGACATCATTAGGAAGTTCTTATAGCATTATAATAGTCTCATAAGTAGCATAGGTGAGTGGATTACTGCTTCTAAAGTAAACTTTTACTCCATAAACATGTATCTCTGAAACCAAATTATGAAATACCATGGCTTCTTTTGAAGGCTTAATAACTTCTATGTTTATCCTTATCCTTCTATGGTAAATATTTCCAAGGAAAACAATCAATCATAATCCTTTTTTTTTAAAACAAATAGCCACTTCACTAGTGTACCCAATTTCACATCAAATCTGTACTACAGTAGAGAAAATAAAATGTTAGTGTTTACAGGCTATCGATATATACTCAACTATTACACTGGAGTAGTCAATATTGAACTTAAGTAGTTAAATATGAAGATATAGCTTAATAAAATTTGAACTCGTGTTAAGGAAAAGTCAAATAGAATATGTAAATTGTGGATCTGTTCTACACATCATGATATTATATATACATTACACTATCAATACAATTTTGCTAAATGCACAAGTGAATGAAAATTACATATTGAAAAATTCATTTCAAAACGGGTATAGTTTAGTCATTTATATCCATCATATGTTCTCAAGGCAATTAGTCTTATTGAATTCTACTTTCATTAAGTACAGATAATATTTTTTTACTTTAATATTCATTATTTTGATAATGTTTGTGACTTTTATGTCTAATCCAAACTCCTAAATTTTAAAGAAGAATAAGATACATAAGACATATATTGTTTAATGATTTCCATCTTTCCTGTCTGGAAATGAGTAAATAATGCTATATCCCTATCAGAGATTTCTATTATTATCTTCATCTGCACTTAAAGAACAATTCTTTTAGAACAAAGATTCCCAATCATTGGCTTGTACCTCTGAGGGATAAGGCATATGAAGAGTCCAAAAAACATATATATGGAAATAAGGTTACATACCATGGGTGAAGCTGTATATTCAACATGCACAAACACACACAAATCAATTAAGCATCTTATGATTAATGAAATCAATTATTTAATTAAATGAGGATGTGTTTGTATAGATAAGTTACAATATTATCTTGAATAAAGTAAACATCAATAAACCTTATAGTTTTATTTTGGATTATTACTTAAAACATCTCTCAATGTTGGAGAGGAAATGCAACATATTAAATGTATGGATAATATATGAATATTTGAAGAACTCTTATGCGAGACTCCCATTTTAAAAACATAATAAAATTTAATTTTCTCTTATTTATGAAAATGCATACTCACAGTAGAAAAAGTGCAACCTAAGCCATTTCTATAAGTCAAGTAAAATACTGAACACATTAAAAGTATAATATCTTCATTTCTGTTCTGGTAATTTCCTATCTATAATATTAATAATCTACTTGAAAAAGTTAGAAAAGGTTAAATTTTTAGTGGATTTCCAGTCAAGAAATTTAGGGAAAAATAATACAAGTGCTATGTAAGTGGCCAGAAGCCTCATGTGGTTTTTAAGAAGTATGAAAAAAATACTACAACTTTCTAATATAGGTAAATCTTATTTAATGACAGAAGGCTGACATTTTAGAGAAACTATGTTTGTTTTATAAACTCTAACACCACATTAATTTCCAACACTTTGTCAAGATGCATGTGATTCTGATGCTCTCTGCTACCATAAAATGTCCAGGTGAAAATGATATGCCTTGAAATAACACTTTGAGACATTTTAATATTTGGTCAGTTTAAAATGAAGAAGATTAAAAAAATTACTGAATATGGCACTTAAAATATATAAATAGTAATTTAAAAATTATTCTGCAACTTTCTTTCCTTTATATTTAATGAATAATAAAAATAAATAATACAAATTTATAGTTTCCAATATTCTTCTTCCTACTTCTATTTCTATTCCTGTCTGAAACAAAGTACGGCTATGAATTGTATTTGTCTCTATTCCACATTTTACTAAATTTGCATCTATATATAAATCTTTCGACATTTACCACTTAAGTTGAAAGTTTTCATCTCTACATACTTGATCAGTTTTAAATGTCATCGGGTCGCTATTTTCCTCTTAACTAGTGAGCTATTTTTAACCAGAAGAAAGATTTTTGTTTGCTCTCTCATCTGCTTTTTTCTCAATTTATTTTTCAATTATATTTCAGTAGAAAAGTTTGGACCTATATGTAGTCAAGTCTTTTGAATGTTGAGAATTGCTTTCTGCCCTAGTAGGTGGTTTCTTTTACAAATGTTTTCTATGAAGTTAAAGATAATGAATGCCAATTATTTGTTGGGAACAGGATAAATCCAAGTTATTACTCATTTTTGTGAGTTATTTACATATGATTTGGTCACTCTTGACACTTGGTTTCATATCCGTTAATCCTGATCCCTCCAATTGATTTATTTCATTAACAAAGATCAGCAACCATGTTTACATATCAACCACTCTAAAAGTGTCTTGATGTCTCAGCTCTGCCACTTTTGGTATCCCCAATAAGCCTTGCATAAAAGTTTTACCTGAAGCAAATATAATATGTCATGGCAAAATTCAGCTGAGCATATCTGCCATCCTAGTAAAAGTTTTTTTACCCTGCCTTTTTAATCAGATTTTGCATATTGTTTTTTTCCAGGGCTGAGGACCAAACTCGAACTAGGGGCCCTGTGCATGCTAAGCAAGCACTCTGCCACTGAGCTAAATCCCCAATCCCCAGGTTTTCCATATATTTTGACCAGTGATATAAAATATTATTTCTACACATATATTGTATTTAATTTTTATTATATTGATTTTTCTTTGCTTCTCTGCACTTCTCCCATTTATTTCATGCTGTTAATTGATAATAGTTTTCTCATTCTGCTTTTATTTTTCTTATGATAATGTGGAAGTTATAAATTATGTTTGCATTCCTTTCCTGCCTTCTTAAATTTCTAGCAGAAATAATTGTGTAGTTACTTTAAGCAGCAGTGAATCTTTATAACTCTTTGCTGTTATCTTCTACACATCTAAAACATTAATATAAATCCCAGTTTCTCAACCTCAGCGTTATTGACTTTCGGGACTGGATAATCCTATGTTGCAGGGGGCGGGGGGCGGTTTGCATGATTAGCAGCGTTAGCTACTTGTTGTAGCTTCAACCCACTATAAGTCATAGTACCTGCCCCAGTTGTGACGAACAAGAGGGTTTCCAGACATTCTCCTCAACTGCCTCCTGGAGGGCAAAATCACCTTTTGATGACAATCAGTGAATTATAGGGTAAAAAAGACTTATAAAGCTCCTACCTTGTTAACATTGAAAGACAGGTAAAAGGTAAAATTTACAAGCTGATATATATGTAACCATCTTGCATAGTTGGCCTCTTAATTAGCAGCTAGAGAAATTAAAAGCCAGCCATATGTCTAATACTTTAGAATTATAGTTCTTGCAAATTTGTTTAAACACCACTTATTTTCATACATTAATGCAACTTTGGTTAAAAAAAAGAACAAGTAAAAGAAAAATGAGGTTTTGGTCTTTAGATTCCTCTCTCAGAGTACCTCAGTGTCTGCAAAGGCTTAGACAGCCACTGGGGCCGAGCCAGATTCCTGTAGTGAAACAATTGACTTGGCATTACATTGACAACATATAAACAACAGTTTGTCAACAGGCTTCACATTAGTGACGGAACACTTTTTGGCAAAACAGAGGCATCCTTCTGGGTCCCATGGCATAAACAGCAACTAGCTTTCATTCAGAAGCTATGTGTAAGGAGTTCCAAATTAATTTAAAAATTATCAATGTGACAGTTATTTTAAAAAATAGTTTTCAGGAAAGAATACAGAAGAACAGCATCTCTACTGAATAAAAATTTGTCTCTAGCACTTTATTCAAAGTTGCTATAGTCTATACATTCTAGGTAACTATTGAAAGTTCTGTGTTTTGCTTTGACATGATTTTTTTAAAAGTTGAAACATTATGGAATTTATTTGATAACTGAATTTGGGGAAATGTGTTTTTCCAAAATGATGTCCATAGTATTACAACTTATTTTGCTTTCAAAGATCATTCATAGAATAAACTGTACATTTATACAACCACAATTTTATAAAAATAAAATTCAAAAATAATGTTTTATAGAATTAAAAGAAGAAAATAAGCTAACAATCACTGAAACCTTATAATGCTCAAATAAAACTAATTCTAAAGATTTAATTCAAGATAATTTAAACTTTAATAAATTACTATAATCGCAGCACCAAAACCTCTTAATAAAAAAGAAAGTTGCTTACTGAGATGGGAATTTGAACACCTGCATATATCTCTGGGCTGAAATCTACTTGTGGGCAGAAGATGAATTCTGCTTAGATTTTTCTATGCCCAGTTAAGGTAACTATTGATTACAGAATTTTATTACTGGCACATATTTGTGCTCCTTTAACCCCAAGTTCAAACATATTGGAAATTGACAAAGTTAGTTAGGGAGACCATGAACAGAAATATTGGTGAAACAGAAATTGCTAGACATTAAAATCATTCAAAAATTTATTTAATACTTATGGCTAGTTTTTTTTCTGTTTGTTTCTTGTTGCTGCTGTTGTTGTTGTTGGTACTGGAAATTGAATTCAGGAGTACTCTGGCACTTAGCCACATCTTTAGTCCTTTTTATTTTTATTTTGAGATAGGGATTCACTAAGTTGCTCAGGCTCACCTTGAACTTATGATCCTCCTGCTCAGCCTCTTGAAATGCTGGGATTATAGGCATGGGCTACCTTTATGGGTCTGTGTCCAGGTTTTGTAAATGTTATTTGACCACAACAGTATTAAAATTATTAAAATAATTTTTCTAACAAATATATTAGTAATTTTCCTGATAATGTTTGTCATGTGTTATGGACTTTTTGTCCTGTGATCATACATTCTAAGCCCCTTGGAGTGATATTCAATTATTCAATTCTTTTTTCAATAGTGCCATGCACCTAGTATAGGCCAGAGTTGTGCTAGATTTATCCTACAAAGGCAAAATATACTCTCTGCTCTCTGGGAGCTCAAGGTCTGTCAGAGAAGATGAGAATATTTACTGATCAATTGAAAGTTTCTGGAAACTCTTTAATTAACCCAAACTTAAGTTTGTGGTTATCTGCATTCAAGATCATATAATTGCATTAGAAAGGTCATAAATTGAAGAAGGCACAATTTAATAGAAAGATATTCTGCATTCATGGATTTGAAAAATTGATATTGTTAAATGTCCATATTACCCAAAGGGATTCAATCAATCCCTATCAAAATCTCAATGACATTTTTCACGGAAATAAAAAATATTGCAAAATTTATACAGGTTAAAAGACCCTTAATAGTCAAAATAATATTAATCAAAAATGAAATAAACAAACAAGAAAACAAAGCTGGAGATGTCATAGTAGCTGACTTCAAAATATATTACAAAGCTATAGCCATCAAAAAACATGATACTGGATTAAAAACAATGAAATATAAAGTCTAAAAATAAATCCATTCATTAACATTCAATTGATTTTTGACAAAAATGTCAAGAACACACAACAGGGAAAGAAGACTCTCTTCAATAAACAGTTATGTGACAACTAGATCGCCACATACTAAAAAGTGAAATTACATCGTATCTCACATTATATGCAAAATCAACCAAGAATAGATTAAAGACTTAAATATAAGACCTGAAATTTAAAAAGCACTTCAAGAGAGCTGGAGAAGTGGTCCAGCCTTTGGAGGGCTTTCCTGGCATGCACGAGGACCCAGGTTCAAATCCCAGCACCACATACAAAACTGAGTGTTAGGGAAACAAATGCCAGTTGGAAAAATAAATAAAGTCAGTTCTCTCTTTAGTCTCTCTCTCCTTCTCCCTCTCTCTCTTATTAAAAAAAAATTTCAAAAAAACAAATAAATAAAAACTACTTGAAGAGAAAATAGGAGAAATGCTCCATGGCATTGATCTAAGAAAATATTTTTTGGATATGAACTCAAAAGCACAGACAACAAAAGCAAAAATAGGCACATAGTATGCCATCAAATTACAAAGCTTCTCCACAGCCAATGAAGCAAAAATAAAGAGACAATTTATGGAGTAGGAAAAAATATTTGCAAACCATACATCTAATAAAAGGTTAATATCCAAAACACACAAAGAACTAAAACAACAGTAGAAAATAAATAACATTAAAAAAACAGGCAAAGAATCTGAACAGACATTCCTCAAACAGCATATAAGAACAGGTGTATGAAGAATGCATAATATTTCTAATCAAAGAGAACTTCAAATTAAACCATATTCAGATATCATCTCAAATCTGTTTGGATGGTGATCATCAATAAGATGAAAGAGATGTGTTGGAGAGAATGTGGAAAAAAGGGAATCTTTGCACTCTAGATGAAAATATAAATTTGTATAGCCTCAATAGTATGGAGTTTCACGAAAATTTAAAAACATAATTATTATATGATCCAATATTTCCAGTAGTGGGCATATATCCAAACGAAATGAAGTCAGTATGTCAAATGTGCTATCATGTTCACTGCAATGCTATTCTTAAAATCCAAGATACAGGATCAACCTACATGTTCACTGACAGATGAGTTGATGAAGAAGATATGACACATATAAATAATGAAATACTATTCCTCCATAAAAAGAATGAAACTCATCTATTTTGGCAACATGAATTTACCTGGAGAACATTCTATTAAGTGAAATAAGTCAGAAATAGAAAGATAAATACTGTATGATCTTAAAAGAGGAATCTAGATTTTTAAATTCATAACAGTTGAGAGCAGAGTGGTGGTTATCAGGGACTGGGGAGGGTTGGGCAGAGTTGGAGAAATTGATCAAAATACAAAATTTCATGTTTTAAATCTGGATAAGATGTAATGTCATATAACCTAAGACATTCATAGAGATGTATTGGGAAGGAGGGGGGAAGGATAAGGGTGGGTAATTGGGGCTCTTGGGGGTAAATCTAATGTTCCGAATGTATATATATATATTATATTATTTCATTAGAAGCTTGTTTGATTGTTCAACAGATAAATTTCTGAATTAAAAAAATACAAAATTTCACTTACCATGAATAAGTTGAGATCAGTTGTACAACATGGTGACTACAGTTAAATTACAATGTGTTCTATTATTAAAAATTGCTTAGAATAGATTTTAAATATTCTCACTAGGAAAAAATGGTTAAGTATGTGAGGTAAGGCATATGTTTATTGGTTCATTTCCACAAAGTATGTGTATTTCAGAATATGTGTAATTTTCTTTTGTCAACTAAAAATAAACACATTGGAAGTGAACCAGTAATTATTATCAAAATTAGTTCTCAGTTATGTCACTAATTTAGCTGGATGTACTTAGGAAAGGTACTTAAAGGGAAACAGAAACATACAGAGGCATGAATGAGCATACCAACTTTGGGAAACTTCATCATGTTCCAATGTGAATCAGCTGATAATATATTAGAGGAGAGATACTATGAGAGGCTGAAAGAAAAGAGAGGAAAGGCTTTTTCCATCATATAGAGACATTTAGATTTTATTCTGTAGGCATGGGAGGCCACCAAAGAATTCAAGAGGGAAGAGCGCAACTCAGATATACATCTTAATCTTTATGAATCACATATAAAGTTAAAAATTTTTTTAAATAAGGACCTATAATAATTTTATTATATACTAGACAAAATGATTTAAATAGATTACAGAAATGTTCATGAAATATTAATACATCCATGGAATACATAAAAGAATATAATCTAATAATTTACCACAAACAAAATGTCAAGTCCAATTAAAGAGTAGAAATTTTAAAGACTACAAAAAGGTTTAAAAAGTTGAGCATAAAAGTAAAAGAAAAATATCATGCAACATGCAACTTAAAAATGTAGAATGATCATATTAAAATACCTCATCTTATGCACTGAATATTTTTTTCTAGAGCACTATTCTAAAACCTGTATACCTTATTTTTATGATTACATTTGTGTGGCTTGATTCTAGGCAGCTGCCATGAAAAGAGGGTTATGTAAGGGTGGGTAAGATATTTGATGTTATCTTAAAAAAGCAAAACTATGTACTATTTCCTATCCATCTCTGTTTGCATTTAAATAAAATAATATTTAATGAATGCTCATCATGATCTTAAAAAGAATCCTATCCTTATTTGGGTCTGTTAGTATGGGTTTAGATTTTAATATATCTCAAATTCCCTTTTACATTCCCCTGATAGCCTAAACAGATGTTTAAATCATATTTTCTATAATTAACCCACTTACTTTCCTTTGTTTTTGATTCTTTCTTATTAATGATTCCTCTCTACAGCTTATGCTTTCTACTAAATCTATTCATAGGCAGGGTGCACCAGATAATCTTGGTCTTTGAAAAATGAAGCAACTGTTTTACATTACCAAACAACAAAAATAATTTGATTGATTTTCTGTAGCCAGGTTTTCCAAATACTTCAAAGTCATATTATAAGCTTTTAATCAATTCAGTGAAAGGTTAATATTTTGAAATATAAAGGCTTTATAAATTTCAACTATTATTTTGAATAATAGATCCTTGTTTCAAACAAAATGCATTTCAAAGTTGCTGCATTTGGTAATTTATAAGCGTTTTAAATAAATATTTAAGAATTATAGTATGGAAGCATTTTTAAAATAAGATGCAAAGTGATATGAGAAATATATAAATGTTCAAATCAAAGAACCAATTATTTAAGTATATTAATACTTTGAAATGGAAATATTTCATAATAGTTTCCATGCAAGAATTTAAAGTATGCTTAACTGGCCTGGTGATGACTTTATTCTAGAGTAGTATTTAGCAGGTGAATGGATCTGATAATTAAAGAACTGAAAGCAATCATTTAAAAATAATCCCATGGCATTGTCCCTGGAGAGAGCATTATGCATAGGTTTGGCTCATTTACTACATTCATTCATTCAGAAACACATTCATTACACACCCATGGTGTTTGAAAAGAGAATGGTCAAGAGGTCAAGACACTATGTTGTTGAGGTGAATGGGCAGTAGGTAGGAATAAAATGAGGAACAATGCAGGCCCTGTGTCCTCACAGTACAAACTGTGGCAGGGAGTAAGTGCTACAAATGTGGTGAATGAAGAATCCCACCAAAGTTAGATATTGTTAAATGAATTTCTTATCACATGATCAGATTATGTAAATTTTAATAGCCAGGAGATTACAACTTTCTACTAAATTTTTCACCAACCTTCTGCTATATATTTCACTGAAAAATTTAGATATTCATAATTTCCTATAGTAAACATTTTATTTAAAGCAATTCAAATACATATGGTCATATAAGACATACTGCTAATAAATCTTCAGTTATTACCGTCTCCATTTCTCTGCTATCTCATTTTAAAAATTCAATAATGATCCCTTTACTTAAACACACACACACACTCCTCTGAAAGAATGAGAAGAACTGAGCAATACTTTTTTTTTTTAAGAGAGAGAACAAATTTCATTTATTTTTTCATTTAGTTTTTGTTTTTCCAACACTTGGCTGTGTATGTGGTGCTGGGGTTCCAACCTGGGTCCTTACAAATGTCAGGCAAGTGCTTTACTGCTGAGCCACCTTTCCAGCCCCCAAGTAATACTTCTCTTAAAGGAAATGAAAGAGTGGTTTCAACTCAATATTATATATTCAAAATGTCAAGAAAAACAGAATGAGCTTAATTTTTCTGACGGACAACAATTGACTAGTAAAGACTTGTTCATTAGTAATGAGATAGCAAATAGTAAATATTCACTGAATAACTAGTGCTTCCAAGTATTCCACCTTAACATATTTGTTAACCTGTTCCTCTATTATATGTTCATACTTGTTTTACATTATGTAGGAAAAAAATGAAAACTTCTATTAAAATGCTATACAATGGATTATTTCAGAAAAAAGCATACATTTTATATCACATATAAGTTGTTTCCCAAGATTTTGATTTGTACATGGACAATGATAGACATACTTTGAAAAGGAACGTGAGGGTTATAGGATAAGAATTTTTCAAGTGAGATTTTCCAGTCCAAATACATTTTTCATACCATAAATAATAACTGAAATAAACATGGATTTTCCTGAGAGGTACTTTTACATTTTACCACACATTTGTCACAACATTCCACCTTAAAATATTATTTCTGACTCCTTACCTCAACTGACCCATTAACAGTCTTCCTCCCCAATTTCATGCTCCATTGTGATCACTAACAAAACAGTCGACATTTCATAGCTGGAAGGTAATAGCATTTCTGAATGACCTGAAATCCTTTGGAATTGTACCCTACCTGATTTTCAAGGGTGTTTAATCCATTTGTATGCTCCAAATTTTCCATTTGAATTTGCATCAGGTCATGTAATATCAGCTTCTTCTCTGTCACCTGATGTAGCAATAACTTTATATAATGTTGTGACACCATGTAATGTACAGTTTAAAAAAAAACTTCTCTTCTATTTGAATAGGACCTATCAACTGCTGCATCTGTCCTACATCACTGATCTACTTAATGGGTGTAACTACTAAATAAAAATAATATCAAGCTAGTTCTCAGTATTTTAGTATAATAACAATGCACTCAGTAAATTTTATGCTTTTTTTTTTCTTTCCCTCTCTCACCTTGGGGAAGTGTCAGGTAGGAATTCAAGTAAGCAATATCCCTAGCTACCATTAAATTTCATTTATACACTCACTTAAAAGTTAATCCTGAGAATGGGCATTATTTCTGACTAGAATCTGGTAGGCAAAGGATAATGAATTGTATGTCTAAGGCCAGACTTCTCTAACTACCTTGGTTTGTAAACAATGTCTCATGAAACAAATCTACCCAAACTATTTGTTTATAAATAAACAAATTATTAGAACACAGTCATATACATTCATTTTCAAAGGCAGAGTCCAATAGTTGGCACAAATACTGTATAACCCACAATGTCCAGAATATTTACTATCTGACCATTTACAGAAAAAGTTGATTGAACTCTAATTTATATTTTTTATGAATTGTAAACTATCCATTTCCCAATGTTAAAAATAGACAATATCATGCAAGAATTCTCTTCAAGGATGTCATAAAAGTGAATAAATATACTAAAATACTAAATAAAACATGTTCCCTTGTAAACTCCAGAAAGTAGAATAATTTCTCATAGCTAATGGAATTTTGGCTTCTTCTATAGAAGTGATTTCCCACTGTTTATAGAATGGAAAGCAAGGATTTGGAAAGGGCATTCCACTTATTTACTTCTAAGGAAAGTTGGCCAGATACTTCGACTAGAACCAACCCTCAGGGGTGGGGATACATGCTTCTAGTTCAATAAAGGAATTTGTAAAGTAAAACCTAAAGGAAGAGCAAAATTCACTTGGCAAAGAAGCACATATTATGTGTAGCACACTTTGTGGTTCTCCAGAGATGACAACTCCAATTCAAACTGGTCACCTACTGTGAGCTGGATTTTGTAAGACTATCTGGAACCAACTGACTTTGTAGTGCTATGGGAACATCTGTGCACTGTGTTCCCTAACCACATTGAGAAGACATTTACAGGCTCGTCTTTGTCAGAAGACAGTTCATAAAGAGTTTTATAGACTAGTGCTTGGTATTGGGTTCAGGGATGGATGAGCCCATCAATAAAGAACAGTAAATAGTTCTATTAAGAGTAGCCAACCAGGAAAATTAGAGATACAACCCCACCAATGGACAACAGTGAAGAGACCTCTTGGAAAGGATGTTTACCTGTGGGTGAGAAAGAATTAGATGTCAGTATCCAGGAACCATGAAGGATTTGATGTGGAAATGGATTTTTCACTTATTAACTTATGATAATATCTAAGTGCTGGTTTTTTTTAAGAGAGAAGGACAGAGAGAGAGATAGAATTTTTATTGCGTTTTTCACATGGCCTTCGTTGCTCTGACATTTAGTTGTGTACATGGGTTGCTGGAGTTTGAACCTGTGTACTTGCGCATGCCAGGCAAGCGCCGTAACCGCCAAGCCACGGCTTCCGCCCTAAGTGCTGGTTTTTAAACTTTACTTTTGAGTAAGAAGAGATACATTTTAATATCAGAAGGTACTGATACCAGCTGGCAGCCAGTCTAACTTGTTGGGCATCTATTCTAATAGGTATCATGTTTTTATGTATTAAGGTAGAACATGTATTAGTCAACTTTCTATTGTTGTGACAAAATACCTTAGAAAATCAACTTAAAGATTTATTTTGGCTCAAAGTTTCTGAGTTTCAGTTCATGGTCACTTGGCTCCTTTCTTTCCACAGCTATGGTAAGGCAAAACACTAAGGAGAGGATCACATATAGAACAAAGATTCATGACAGTCAGGAAGCACAGAGAGAGAGAGAGAGAGAGAGAGAGAGAAAGAGAGAAAGAGAGAGAGAACGAGCTTTTATAATAAGACCCCTCCCCAAAACTCCATTATATTATGAATCCATCAGTGGATTAATCCATCTGTGGGGTCAGAGCCCTCATGATCCAAGCATCTATCAAGTGTACTACCTCTGAACATCTGAACAATGCTGCTTTGGGGACCAATCAGATCCAAACCATAGCAGGAAGTAAATACTTGAATATCAAATAAAGAGCTAAATATCAAGCATCTGTAAATACTTTAATATCACACCTGTTGCTGGTTTGAAACACTCAGAGTTCTGTCTCCAAACCTCACCTTTTCTCCTGACACACTTCATTTTGGGTCTAATTATAAGAAGTATAATTCATTGTCAATAAAAATGTACCTTGATAAACTGATAAATATGTTGCTTTAATTGAAATAAGAACTGAACTGCTCATATACTTGCAGAAAGTGTTACTGAGTACTTAGAGTTATTTAATACATCCAGCACTTTTTCATTGTAGAATTAACAGTGCCTGAGGGAAAATTCAATCATTATACTTGAATTTGTATCTGAGACCTTTAAGGACACTACATTCTCAATCTAGTCCTGAAAAATAACAAGGGATGGAGCTTCTGTATTAAATTCCTTTTGTGCTCTGCCATCACTATTCTACTACTGTAATATGGGCACAGGACTACGTATATAGCAAAAGTCCAACGGATTTCAATACAGTCCAGACCAGTCTTGGTGTAGCATTATCAAATTTAAACAAGCTTAAAGAGTGTCTGCTGAGCATCCTGCCAGATATCACAGGCACTATGTAAAAAGAAGAATTACCATGAAAGAATCTAGTCAGTGCATTCTTTGAGAGCACTTTACATACATAACATGAAGCTAAAGAAGCGCTCAGAAAGCTCAGTTTTTTCTACAAGAAGCACCTGGAACTTTAAACCTTCTAAATATAGCTTTTGGGAATAGCAGCTCTCAGGGGCAACGTAAACAGTCATTTTACCTGAAATACATACAATAATTTGACTTCTAGAACCTGAGAATCTTGAAAAGTATACTAGTTTGTTTACATAAATTTCTCAGAAACAAAATTCCCCTATTGTCAAAAATGTTTTGTTGTGAAAATCTATTTCTCTTTTTTTCATTCCTGCATACATCATTTTAACATTTATGATCAAAATAGCAAAAGATCAGAATAAAATATTTTTGCACCACCAACTACAACATGGGTCAAATTACCCCATACTCCAGTGATTTTCTGGCAGTCAGACATGGAATATAACAACTCCGAAGTAACAAGTAGCATTTAGTGTTTTCCTTCTGGTGGACACAGTGAAGAGCTTGAGAATCACTTTCTCAAGACAGGACAAAATACAGCATCTATAGAACAGAGTTGGCACAGCTTTTGCGCTAAGCAGACATACACATTGTCTGCAGCACTCCAGAGAATATCACTTTTCCAACTTTTCCATTTAGTGTGGCCACAAAAGCATGAATGAGCCTGTCCAAAGTTGCTCAAGATGCAATGGCCACCTTGGGAGGTAACTTATACTCAACTCCTGAGGTACTACCAGAGACTCACCTAGGCACAAATGGCTATAATTGTCATTTTTACTGACAAGTGAGTTGGGTAATACTATATTCCTAAGTAGCATCAAAGAAGACAATGAATTATTTTTTAATAAGAATAGACTTTTTTTATCGAAAGAGACAGTGAGAGAGAGAGAATCAATTTTATTTAGTTTTTTGTGTTGCTTTCATTGCTGCAATACTTCATTATGTATGTGGTGCTGAGATTTGAGCCCATGTTCTTGTGCATGCTAGGCAAGCACTGTAACAACAGAGCCACCTCTCCAGCCCCAAGAATAGACTTTTAATGTAAATTATTTTGAAAATTTTAACAAAATAGAAATGAGTTTTTAAAAACTTTATATTTTCAGTGTTTCTACTATTTTCACAATAAGGTGTTTATTAATTAGATAAGGAGTTAGATTTTTTTTCTCTTTTTCTATGGTGCTAGAAATTTAATCCAGGGTCTCAAACATGCTATGCAAGTACTCCACCACTGAGTTACACCCCAAGCTAAATTGAAGCCATCTTTTAAATAGAAAAATACTTTGAAGCTGCAAGATACTTTTAATCATCTTAAAGTAATGTTAGATTTTCCATGATGATATGACTTGGCCTACTGTAGACTTGCTGGTAACAGTTAATGCATTTGATGACCCTGATCTATGATCTAAATGGTGCAGTTATTACGGTATCATTTTGAAGCCTTAAAATAAGTTGCAGGAGGAAAGACTTTGTACTGCATTGTCCTCGTCCTGGCAGAGGCCCAGTGGTTTTGCCCAACAGGGTAACAGAGAAAAGTTTAGGGAAGTGATTTTTTTTTTTTCCCAAGGAGTAAACAACCTTATATAGAAGGTAACCAGCAATAGAAGGTAACATTCTCAGGATAATAGTGGAGAGCTATTGCCACCTCAGGGGTAAAGGGCAAAGGGAGGAAGCAGATACTAGTCCTCAGGAGAGAGAGGATAGCTTTGAGAGCGAAATGCATTTACTGGCAATTCAAGGCTCAACAGAGAGGGTGCTGTGGGAATAAAACCCCAGCCTCTTTTAACTTTCCCCTTCCAATCTGTTCCCTATACCTACTATCAGTTGAAACCAAGAGGCCAGAGGGCAAGAGATCCCATTAGTGAAATTCATAAATGACAGTTGCTGGAGGCACAGAACAGGGTGGATCTGGGAGGGTAAATAAAGAATACAAAAAATAGAGAGAAAACTCAATTCAGAATTAGATGAATTTCTTAAATGAATTTTCTATGCTATATATGAAAGCATTTGTTTAGAAAAGATGAAATTAATTGGTATGGATGTTTTTCATTCATTCGTTTTTTTTTTCAGTAGAGCTTTAGTAAATAGCTACTATATATTCAGTGCATAGCACTTAGTAAAATAATTTTATATGACTATATCCCTCAAGAATTTTATCATTTTGTCTGAACTATAGATTTGAAACATCAATTATTACAACTCCATGCTACGAAAGTGAAAAATAAACCGGAGAAGGGAGGAGGAAATACAAGGAGGCTTCCAAGTGGAAATATAGCATGAGCCCAGTGTTAAGAAAGAATAGGAATTAGGCGAGTAGGCATCGGAGAGTGGGAGAAATGATCTTATCAGCAGAGTGAATAGCAGGTGCAAAGATACTGGAACTCAAAGGAATCTGGTTCAGAAAATTCCAACCTTTTAGGTTTTGTTGGAAGGAAGGAAAAAATTGGGAAACATGTGTTCTGGACCATCAAGGTGCTTTATTTAATATTCTAGCAGTTACGTTTTAATTCTGGAATGAATGAGGAGCTCAGGAAAAAATTGTAAGCCTGAAGTTATTTACATTCAATGGATATGTGGCAGTTGTGTGCAAGATATATGGAAGAGTGAGAGTCTAGAGTACTACAAAATCTAGAAGACACAAGTGTTAGAACTTGCATTTGGATACATCTTCCATATAAAGAGATTTAAACAATTGACTTAAGTGATTATGCAGGCTGACAAGTCCTGGGATCTGCACTCTGAAAACTAGAGACCCATAAAATCTGATGGTTTACTTCCAGTCCATGTCTGAACGTTTGAGATCCAGAAGAATCCATGGTGTAAATTTCAGCCTGGAGGCAAGATCCAGAGCAAAGGCATGAAGGTGCATGCCTGCAATCCCAGCTCCTCAGGAGGTTTAGGCAGGAGGGTCACAAGTTTAAGGCCAACCTGGGTAAATTAGACCCTGTCTCAGCATAAAATTGAAAAAGGATTGGGGGTATATAAATTAGTAGTATAGAACTTGGCTAACATGTGCAAGGTCCTGGGTCAATACCCAGGACAAAACAAGTGGCTTTTTCAAATAAAATCTTAGGACAGAGGGCTGGGTTCCTAGTTCAGTGGTACAGCATTTATTTGCCTAGCACGTGGGAGGCACTGGGTCCAATCCTCAGCACCACATAAAAATAACGAAACAAAGGTTCTGCATCCGTCTACAACTAAAAATGTTTTATTTTTTAAATCTGATGACAGGAAGAAAATTATTATCTAGCTTGAGGGTAGTCAAGCAGGAAAATTCCCTCTTACCAGAGGGAGAGCTGGCCATTTGTTTCTTTGCAGGCTTCCAGCTGGTTGGACAGGTTCACCCACATTAGGGAGACATCCACTTTCATCAGTCTATCAATTCAAAGATTATTCTCATCTAGAAAAGCTTTCCCAGACATTGGCAGAATTACGTTTGACCAAATGTCTTAGCACCTCATAGCTCAATTCGATTGACACATAAAATTAACCACCACAGTCTTGAAATCAGAAATAACCATGAGAAGAGTATGAAGGGCATGCATAACAGAAAACGGAGATCAAATGGCTTTCAGAGATGAGCCAGATGCTCAAACACCTGTTTTGCAGACCTAGGTAAAATGTTATATTACTGATCTCTGTGAGACACATCAGAGGAAAATCTAACATAGGGGAATTCAGGTTTTTGGAAAGTTTGGGGCAGTGCCTGTGTGGCTACTGACACCCTGGAGAAACGTTCACAGTAAAATAAAGATGGGCTGTACATGCTTATCATAAACTTTCAGGTAGGCAAATCAGACATTGTTATTATATCCAAATCATAACAGTCAATACAGACTTTTTTCATATGATCAAAAATAAGAGAATTTGAGCACAAAGTAAGCTAACATTTCCTTAAAAATAGGCAAAAATAAGAGTTTAGTAGTAATGTATGTGTATATTTATATATGATGGTAATAAAGAATTTCAGTTAAGTATTTCTACTTTGATTTTTCCTTAGGTGTTATACTTTTCCAGATTTCTCTGTACCTTTTAATACATGCGTTTGGAAACAATAGTACTAAAATTCTTTATTTTGAAAGAATCAATTTAGGAAAGTAGTTATTCAAGAAATATTATTTAAAAATCATTTCCATAGCTTGAACTTGCTATACATATGATTAAGAAATTTTTGAAGTATCGCAACTACATTTTTATTAACCATGATCATTACCTAGTTTTCTTGTGTACAGTTATCTCTATATACAGCATAATAAAAAATGAGTAAGTTCAATATTACTTGCAGTATCCAAGGAAAATAAGTTGATATCGGTTGCTTATCCAATGCTTAATTGTGAAAGGTGTCATAACTCTAGGGCTCTACAACTTGCTTGGAAAACTCCTTCAGATTTCATCACATTCACCCCATTCCCTGAAACCTGGCTTGCTTAGGTAGAAATTACCGAACACTCTTATTTCCAAATACCTCTAGGACATGTTGTATCCAAAAATGTGTTATCTCTACTAATTGTTTTATGTATTTTAATTTGAATGTGGAAACCAGATGGCAATCTCCTTGAGGTCAGAGGCCTGATTCTATCCTGGTTATATTTTTCTGTTGTACATATGGGTAGATTATTTATCCTGAATCTTACATAAGAAGACAGAAAGAAAAAAAGATAGTATTATATTTAAATTATTTTCAGATAATTTAAAAATGGAGCTTCAAATTAAACTATTGAACAAATCACAATTTCATAAAAGAAATAATCTTAACAACTCCAAACTCATAAAACCATCATGTGAAAGATATATAAAAACTTAGCAGTCTGGCATGGTGGCATGCCTATTATCCTCTTGATTTGGGAGGCTAAGGCAGGGGGACTGCAAGTTCAAAGCCAGCCTCAACAACTTAGCAAGGTCTTGAGTAACTTATCAGGACTCTGTCCCAAAGTAAAAAGTAAAAAGGGGAAAGGATATGTCTCAGTGGTTAAGTGCCACTGGGTTCAATCCCTGGTATCAATACAAACAAAACAAAACAAAACAAACTTGACTTCCTTGTAAAAAAAAATTAAAAATGTTTTCCATGGAAAAATTATAAATTACCCACACCAAATTTTTCTCTTTAAAAAAAATTTGAGTGTGTCTATGTACATATTTTATGCTTTTTCTTTATATTTTATAAGATGTTTCTATGTTGATGTATTTTGTTTTTGTTTTATTGGTTCTATTTAGTTATATATAACATTAGGATTTATTTTGACATAATTATAAAACCATTGAATATAATTTGCTCTAATTCAATCCCAAGTACTTCCCTTCTCCCTCCTTTCCCCATTCCCTTCCCTCTACTCTGAGTGGATATATTTTCATAGATATCTATAAAAGTAAAGCCGCTAAATTCTCCTCAATTTGTTGCAAAGTGAAAAAAAATATATATAAAGTTCAATTTCAGTTTTCTTCAATATTAAAAAAAACTTTAAGGAATTAAGGTTAAAAATTAAGGTGGACCCCAAGTTCTGTGTATGCAGGTAACTGTTCCTGGTATGCAAACTTCTTCCACTCTATCAGGACTGATACTTCGATTTCATAGATAAGAATTCTATCAATAACCAAAACCTGGCATCCCCTATTATTCCATTAAAATTTAAGAAAGCAATTATATTTGTTTTTAGTTGATATTTTGAAGTACAATTCAAATTCTTAAATGGCAAGGTAGCTATGTTTCATTCTTTTTAGTTTTTTTAAGAGAGAGGGACAGTAAGAGTGAGAGAGAAAGAGAGAATCTATTTTATTTAGTTTTTCATGCAGCATTCGTTGCTCTGAGACTTCCTTGTGTATGTGAGTGCTGGGGTACTCACACATGCTGGGCAAGCACCATAACCGCTGAGCCACCGCTCCAGCCCATGTTTCATTCTTTATGTGATATGCTAGGATCTTTTTCCAAGTTGAAATTTTAGGATAAGGAAGACACCTTTCAACACCCAGTTTTGTTGTTGTTTACGGAAATCTTATTTTCAAATGAGATACATGATGTATAGTAAAGTTTTAAGTATGAATATTTAGGTAGTATTATATAACTTATACCAGTCTCACCAATCTTCACTCATATTAATCATTAATCAATTCAATCCTTGCTCTTGCTAAAGTTCAATAAAAAATAAATAAATAAAGCTCACCTTTTCTGGAAAGACATCATTTGTCTTTCCAATCTTTCCTGCTTTCTTTTCCCCTTCGTACCTACAAGAATAATGGGGGGAAAACATATCACAGTGAGACTCCACTGGTGTGTATTTAAAAACAAATAACAACAACAACAACAACAAACCCTTGACAGTCATTTTCCCATCCCTGGTTTCCCTGCTTCTGAGTCTTTCCTACTCCCCTTCCCCTCAGGCAGTTGGCTGCTAGATGTTTACTGATTAATTTGGATCAAATGTTCTCCTAGCAACCAACACTAGGCGAGGATTAGATACTTTTGTAAAAGATTATTTTCTGTAAAAGAAACTTAGACTTTCTAAGGTATCATAAACAGAAACTAACAGTCTTTAAGCACAACCACAATACGATTCTTTCATACTTTTAAAAGAAAGTTTAATCAATAGCTTTTAACATTGCTTTTACTTGAGGAAAATCAGTCATTTTATATTTAAAAGATTTTGGACACACTCCAGTTTGAAATTCAGTTAATTGGAGAGTATAGGAATATACCTTATATACTTTAAGTAAATCCATGAAAATTTCACCTCATTCTTATCAGTAAAAGGCAGAAAACAAGTAGACCTGCTTTCTAAAGGCCAGTTCAGTTAAATGCAGAATGTGGTAAATATTCTGATAAGACATGTACGTAATCTTCACTTTTTGCACAAAAATAATATGAAACCCAAGTTTCAATGATGATTTATTTTAACTGAAAAGTTAATGTGCATATATTCTCAGCTTCTCAAAAAGCATTACTGTCACCAGTTATGTTTAAACCTCCATAATAATTTATAATACCAGAGTAATATTTGATGGTAAGAGGAGACATAAGAGAAAATATAGCATGTATAATAAATCTCTAACAACATTAAATAAACTGACCAACAGTACATGATGATTATCTTAGCAGGTCTCTGAAATGAGAGAAGGAAATATATTTTATTATGCCCCATTAAGATTTTAATCTTGCAGAGAGCAATACCAGAGCAGAAAGTAAGATATTTTAGTAAGATCAATAACAGTTATTAGGTTTTAAAGTTATTAAGTTTAAAAGTGATAATCTTGAGGCAATGAAACATTTTAGAATTTCAAAAAAAAAACTAAGATTCAAAAATAAAAACCTATAGTTTAATCACTTGGTAGAGATAATAGAATATTTTTTCCCCAGAGGAAAGAATAAAGCAAAAAATGCCTTATACAAAAATACATTACCAATTCAGCTGTGATGACTATCACACCCACAATATTAGGAGAGTGTCATTTCTACACCTTTCCTTTTCCACTAACAGTTGATTATTTTCTATGTGAACATTTATTGAATCTCACAAGTGCTAAAGGACTTTAAAATGTAAACACTAAACACTTATTTCTAGTTTCAAAACTTTTCAGTTAGGCAGCATGTTGGAAATCTAACACAAATTTCACATGTTATATCTATAGATACTATACCTTTTTAGCATATTGATAGAAGATTGCAAAGCAAATGATCTTCTAGGTGTTATAGATATGGGAACCCATATTTATTGAAGCCTTGCTCTATACCAGGTACATATACTGCCATTCATTGTTATTATTATTATTATTGTTATTATTATTTTGATACCAGGAATTGAACCCAGGGGTGCTTTACCACCAAACTATATCCCTACCCTTATTTATTTACTTACTTATTTATTTATTTATTTATTTTTAGACAGAGTCTCACAGAGTTGCTGAGTCTGACTTCAAAAGTGCTACCCTTCTGTCTCAGTCTCCCCAGGCGCTGGGATTATATGTGTGTGATACTCCACTTGACAGCGGCCAGGCTTTTGAATAGAATATCTCATATATTTCTTTCCAAAATAGTGATGACAGATATCATTATCTCCAAATTATAGATACTATCTGTGATTCTGAAGTATTAAATAGCTTGCCAAAGGTAAAAGAATAAGGGAAATCCCAGTTGAAATTCATGACTGTGGGAACACAAACAATATGCTTTCACTATGTCAAACTGCTTTCCATAATTATGAAAGCAAAACCATTCTCCACTCTCTAAGCACTTGACACTTCAGAGCTGCCCAAATATCACAAAGCCCTGGCCCAGACTTGGCCTAGACTCTAAAATTACTACTTTCTTCTCCCTGATGGCTTATCAAAACTCCCACTATTTCAGAGAGCAGTGACAAATGATTAAATTAATCCACATGGAAATCCAAGATTACATAACCAGCTTTAAATGTTTAATTCAGGCAGAGAATAAAATGAAATTTGAGTGGAGACACTGAGTTTTGTGCTTGTGTGTGTGTATGTGTGTGTGTGTGTCTGTATGCTTTAAAGAAAAAGACTATATTTTGCCATTTTTTTTCTCTCTCTCTCATGCCTATCTCCTCTGTGTTTGCATAGCCTTATGTAAGAAATGCTCTTTGAAAATGAGATTTGAAGGATACATGTCTCTGATCCATCCATTGACCTATCAAAGGGTTCCAGATCAATCCTTTGTGTTAAGCTATTGACCTTGTTAAGACCATGGATGTATTTATTTATAATGAATGAGAAAAACAGAGAATAACCTGTTGCTGTGCTGCTGAAATTTTTTATCTCCCTTAAGTAGCATAAAGCAAGAGACTTAGCAATATTTTAGAAATACTATTACAAATACACTTATTCAGTAATGTCACCTACATTTGGAAGAGCACATCATTAAGAAATATGAGTTAAGAGCCTACTTTTAAAACATTGGCAGAAAAATAATGGCTGAAACTGCTGTAAGAAGATGTGAGGCTAAAGGATAAAATGATTTTTATATATACTCTGTATCAAAAATAAAAGGCAAAATTGAGAGCTAATGCTTTACAGAGATCAATATGATGCTTTTTCTAAACATGGAAGAGAGAAATGACTCCTAGAGGGAATAGTAAAAGGAGTGAAACATAATAAATACTAAAATAAATTCTGAAAAGAATACTGCAATACCAACAACTTGAAAACACATAAGAATCTGAGAGAGAAAAACAAGCAGCAACCATCACCTTAGTTGTTTATGAACATGCAAAAAAGCAGAAGAAAACAGTTTTTGTGCAGTGGCCTCTGAGTGGTAGGGAGTCAGTAAATATTTTAAAAACAAGACATCCTGCCACTGTTTCCAACTCATTAGCACAATTGTGTATCAATCTTATCAAAATGCCCACAGAATGTTAAACTAATTCTATTTTGTAAAACATTAAAAATGTTCTTACATTAAAATATTTTTCCTATTGTCCAATACTCTTGTTTATACCTGCAGCAGCTATTGCCAAGGGTGACTGCGTGGTAAAGGAGCCCCACCTGGGTAGGGCCACAGAAAGCATTCTCACTGAAACATTTTTATGGACACAAGGAACTCCAGAGCCATTCATTCCAACTCAGGGCAGTTTTTCTCATCGAACTCCAACCTCATCCTCATTTTTCTACCACAGCTCCTGCCATTATCCCCTTTACACTCAGCACCCAAATCTGTGACTCTTGACTCCTTCTGATTCCAAATATCAATCATTTATTCTACCCTTATTTGGGATAACTTCAGTCAACTCCTAAGTGCTATCACACTTAGAAATGGCTAAGGCCTAGAAATGGCTCTATTTTTAAATTCTAAATTCAAAAATTCCACTGTTTAATTACAGTTCTGCATCCTTTGTATTTTTCTCTGGATCATCTCAGGTGTACCTAGACTTCATCTCATGAAGGTTTCTGGTTCTAAGCCACCCTTTTTCTACCAGTACATTAGTTAACTTTTGGATCCACTACTCTTTCCAATCAGTTCAAGCACTCTCAATTCTCTACCCTGGATCCCACAGCCAAGGAAGTCAACTCAACATTTCCTATTTCTTCTCCTGGATTGCTAATGGGATATATTACCTTGACAAACATATTCACTAGAGGCTGGGACTGTATCTCAGTGTTAGAGTGTGTGCTTAGCATGTACAAGACCCTGAGTTCAATACCTAGCAGCATCCCCCTCCCCTGCAAAAAAAAAAAAAAAAGCACAATAAATAACTCCCCCCCCAGCCCACATGGCTTTGACCTTCCTTTATTAGTCAGTGTTTAGTTGTTAGTTGTTAATTATCTTCTTTCCTCAAAGTGAGCATCCAAAATATCCATTGTAATCCTCAAGTTTTACCTAGAAGCAAACCAGTAAATGCCCAATTAACATTTGTATTTTTGAAAAACAAATAAAAAGCCTTAATTTATAGCATTTTCTGATTTACAGGCTATACATGTTTTTGTTAGGGCTAATTCCAAGCCACCAACCTAATGTCACAACACAGAATGGGGAAGCAGTGTACAGTAACTAACAGCTTTATATGGCATTTCCACCAGATACGGTCTTGTAGTTATTCCCAGACACAAAATACATAATATAAAATGCATAATTAGTAGCAAAGTACAGAAAAGCGTTGGGGAGTTATGACTCTTAAGTACTAACTTCTCCTTAATTCAACTGTTGATTTGTGTAATTTTATATTTCAGCTAAGACCAAATTGAATGGCCTGTCCAAATCCTGAAAACTTAGCAATCAATCAACTCTTACAAAACTATATGCATACCTTTGCCCCATCACAAATTTTCATTTCTCTCAGTCAATGATCCTTACTGGATCAAGAACCTTCGTTAATGAAATTTAAAACATTCTTTGACCCTGATTCTGTATCTGTCTACCCACATTTTTCAAATACTTGTATGTGATTTTTATTGGAATTTCCATAGAAAGAAGAGTCCATTTAGTAGTTTCTATACTCTTGCCCTTGTTCCTTATCTTTTCCTGAAATTTTATGACATTATTTTGGGGAAAAGACATAAATTACATTGAAAATACCAAACGTCAAGGATTTTTTTCCAGTTCTCAGTGTTTTTCTAAATTTTTTTCCACATTTGACCCTGCTGTACCTTCCATCTAAAAATTTCTCTTTCCCTAGACACCATCCAGCTTTTGACTTTTTGTGAACCCATGTGAGAATAGGAAGGCCATCCTCCATGAGCATTCATGCAAGGACCAGTGAGACAAACTGGTCCTTTATACAGCTGAAAGGATGCTGACCAGATAAACTAACCACTTTCTACAACTGAACATTGGAGAGGCATAGCCTCTCCAGAGGCAGTAAATAGAGAAACTATTCCTGCTTCCTTGAGACAGGAAGCACAACTTGGTAAACCAACAAAGTCCTACTCCTGTCATCACTTGTGGGATTGTTTGTATCCCATCAATTAGGCCTGAGACCAAATATCCAAGCAGAAGAAAACTGCATATCTAAAGGACCCTGTAAAAGAGGGCAGATAGTCAGAACATTCAAGCAGTTGACTCCTGTTGAAATAGAACTGGGGGGAAGGTCAGAATACAGCTAGAATAAAAATTATGCATACATATACATAAACTCACATGCGCAAACACAGTTGGCAGCGAATGTTTCCAAAATATTGATGATCTGGCATTAGTTCATTAGTTCATTTGTCTTCCTGCAAACCCAAACCAATAAATGTCTCAAAAGGAAGAGGGAGACAGGGGTAGATTCTGAAAACTAATAGGAAAACTGTGAGCAATGCTGGGCATAGACAAAAGAAGGTTAAGTTCTTGCATCAGAGAAGAGCAGAGGCTTTAAGTAGGAAAGGACCACAGAGCACAGGCTTCTATGAATGGCAAACGTCAGAAAGATCACATCAAATGTGGTAAAAACTGAAGAGTAGGAATTCAGTGCTAATCTAAAGAGCAATCTAGCAGTCTGTGACAAAGTTAAATATCTGAATATCCTATTATTAACAAGTCCTTCTGTACATATCAGAGCCACAGGACATAGCTGTCCAGTTTGTGGATTGTACAATTTAGAGAAGGAGGCGAGAATTTTTCATGCAGAACAATATGAGTGTACACTGCAGATGAAATTACCTAAGTTTTATACATACACAAAAATGTTAAGTGTTATATTTATAACAAATAAAATGATAAACCAAATGTACGGAAAAATAATATAATTTATATATAATTAACACAGATGATCACAAACATTTCTAAGAAAAAAGTAAAATACTACAAACTGTTTTATGTTTAATCTGTTTTCAATGAAAGTTATCTAGTATGTTTACAAATTCTTAAAAATGTATGGAAGCAAAAACAACCAGATATATCATACATAGAATCAGTACTTTCCTATATTATTTTTTAAATGATTTTGCTTTGACCTGTCAGTGAGAATTTTTCCCTGACCTCTCATAATTCAATATCCTGAATCCAGAAAAATGGCTGTTTCCATCTGTTCCACTTAGAATGATCAATACTTAGTTAGATTCATGCATAATAATGAACACATATCTCTCAGAACATGCCTTGCCAAATTTTGGTATATAATTTTGTCCAAGATCAAGGCCTTGACAGAAGGGTATGTACATTTCCATTTTATTTTACAAGGGATCTGGGAATGCTGACTCTCTACTTTCCACTTCCCCCCATATTATTGCTTTATAAAGGGAAACATTCTGCCACAGTAAAATAGACATGTGTTTCAGAAAATTCTCCCTTTAGGCCCAAACATGGGCTAACTTCAATAAATGCAAGTGGCATAGTTTACAGAATTGGTTTCTCACTAAGTAGTTAGTTGAATCAGCTTTTTAGATGCCTTCAGATTTTCAAAAGAAGGAAAGGAAAAAGCATTCTTCCAGCATCGAGAAAACACTTTACCACATATAATTGTCTCATTTAATTTGCATTCCAATGCATATCAAACCAAAAAAATAATAGTACTCAGGAGGCCAACCCTATGGAGGACTTCCTACCAAGTAATAAAGTGATAGAAGAGATGTAGAGGGGAAACAGGGAGGGTAAGAATGACTCAATGAAGTCAATGCTTGGTTTCAAATTCCCAAGTCCAAGTTATCAACTTTT